>BMAW01083358.1:173312-241774 GCA_019974015.1 Nephila pilipes | reverse complement strand
CTTCGTAGATTAAAAAATTTTTAAGCTGTTTTACTCTGGTCAGATACTAAAAAAAATAAATGTTAAGAAAGTTAATTTTAACATGTAAATAATTCTCTAAATAGAATAAAAATAAGAACACTTTCTTTAAATAATGGAAAATGAGGAATAATTTCTTAAAAAGACAAAATAAAAAATAATTCTTAAATAGAATAAAAACTTCATTACATGTTTACTTGACCAGTATATCGACAGCAGCTTATTTTGTATACTATCTCTGTTGAACTAATCATTTTTTCCTACTGAAATATATTCTGGCATGTTTTATTCAGTATCTTAATGCTAAGGGTTATCTGAATGTCGTGAATTAGTGGATAAAATGAAGTTAGATTTGTTGTTTTGAAAAGATTTAAATTCCATAGACGCAATCTCTTTGATATCAAGAAAAAATGCCACTTTTTTTTTTCTGTAATGTCAGACAAACGACAACCTTGTGTGGCTAAAATCATTACAAGAATTGCCCTCTATAAGTAACAAGATGGAATAAATTAGTGTACAGTAAAGAATCTTCAAAAAATGAAATCATTTTTAAAATGCATTACCTTGAAGTATTTTAAATGCGGACTTGACAGAAGGGATTATTATTTTTTTATAAAAAAAAAGATTTTTCATTGAACGAGATACGTTTTTAATTATTCAATTAAAATATCTTAAATGGTCTTCAAGAAATAATTCATCATTTCAAATAAATGAGTTATAGAGAAAGAAACATACCCTCGGAAGAGAAAAATATTTATTCGTCTCACAGAATATCTCTTTCTTATAAATATATAGTTATTACCTGTTTACAGTAAACACATGCGGCATTTCAAAAATATTTGTTTCTTGTCGTACACTTATAAGCAATTTTAGTTCAAAGCTGAAGTCGCGAAAGTAATTCTTTTGATGATATGCTTGAATCAATTGAAAATTCGAGTCCTGTTAAACAAAGATTATCAAGTAAAATAATGTAGTACAATTAAACATATATATTAAAAAAAATATGTCTATTCCTCTATTCAATCATCATAAAGAATCGAATAACTAATGTTTGGTGTTGCGTAGAGAAAAGAAAACTGAGGTAATCAAGTAAGAGTACACAGTTATGTGTGTGTTCCCTTCCTAGACCTGACTCAAAATGAAACAGTCCGTCTATTTCGCTAACATAACTTACAATGAGGATAATGTGAAAACAGCCAAGTATTTTTCTTTATTTCATTTATACCAAAGTTTGTTTTATCTTGAATGGATTACATTATAATTCCTCAATTTTCTATCCATTTAACAGCAATACGTAATCTAAACGAAGTACAACAGTTTTTTTTTATCCAGGTGCTTGAAACGAAAATTCTGTTTCGCTTGAATGAAGTAGAAAGTTGTTTGTCTTGTGTAACTTTCTTTTCTTTCTTCCTTCCTTTTTTCTGCATAAAATATTTAAGCTGTTTTTAAACTAGAAGCACTTGTGAATCGACCTCTTTTTTTCTTAATTGTAACTCTAAGCTAAATAATTTTGGCAATTACAGAAAATGCAAATATACATTTAATTGAAAAATAACTTTGAGGACGTTTCTATAGCTAAAAATATTTCTTATATTTTTTTCTTACATTCGAGAGCCATTTGAGATTCTGTTGTTACGATAATATTAAAAAATGGTCGCCTTACAATTTATAAGTACTCATATTTCCAAATGGAAGATAATTACAACTTCTAAAAGTTAATGTACTGTGTAGCACTGGAATGTTTAAAAAATTACTTGAGCGCATTCTAAGCAAAATATTTTGTTTATCTAAATCATGACATAACCTTCTAACTCGTTAGCTTTGCTTTAATGAAAATATTTTTTATTTAGAGAGATCCCTTATTCACTAGAATTTATTATTGGAACTGGAAACTTATTATTGGAATTTTTTAAAAAAATATTAGAGTTGCCTTTATATACAATATATACCTACATTTTAAGCAAAAGAATCTTAATAAATTCTTCCAATACAAAAAATTGTTTTGCTTTGAATAGAATATCATAAACACAAAATAACGAGGCATATCATTACATTTAAGTTAATTATTTAAGTATTATTAAATTTATTAAAAAAAAAAAAACAATAAATCTCTAACCTTACACCATTTTTTTAAGTATATTTTCGATGAAGATTTTGAAAACCAGCAAAATTAATTCGACTGCTTATTTCCCCGATAATTAATACCTTATGAGTTGCATTGTGCTTTAAAAATATCTTATAAATTTTCTTTATCACGCATTTTATAAATTCGAGTCAATGCGCTTTCCTTCATAAAAATTTAACTATTAAGTTTTTTTAAGTATTAATAACTATACTACTCATAAGAAATCTGAATGTACTACGAGTTAAAATATTTTAATTTTTAAATGCAGCATTAATATTGAACATTTTGTTAAGAGTTAGGTACAATATGAATAGATCAACAGCAAATATAAAACGTAGCATTAAGAAATTCTAACTTCGGAAATACTTGTAGTTTATTATTTCTTCTTTTTTCATAATACTCGAAATTAAACAAATATGTTTTTACTTCGCGTGATGTTTTTATTTTATGATAGTAAAAAAATATTACAAGTGCAATCCGATACCGTTAATCATGGACCTCAAAATTGTCGGAATCTACGGTTACTAAACAGCGGATTAAATGAACGGTGAGTTACTTTATCGTTCAATTTATATTCAATAGTAAGTTCCTACATTGATATGATTTTTCTGTGTAACGAACATTTGCCTTAAATATGACAGGGTAACTAGTTAATTCAAAAAAGTAAATTTTATGAATATATATACTATTTTTACTAAATATAAGTCAGTTGCATATTATAAAAAATATGTAGAAAAAGAACACGTAAAATATTTAAAGAAACTTGATTTATCGTTTTATCAACCAATACTTAGAGGATGATTGAAAAAAAAATTGTAATTGTGAAAAAGAAAAAGTATTATGACCCCACAACTACCAGTAATGATATCACAAGTTATTGTTTATTGAAGAGAAAGCCATAGTAAAGCCGCTTGTAAAGCAGACGCGTGTTAACGTTGTCCGTATGTACACATATTATACACATTTTTGGTGTTCAATGATTTAATTCGTTTGTTGATGAGTGGTGTATGCAAAATTTATTAATTATGGTACAAGAGGTGTTCAAATGAAGGAGTACGAAACGACATTGTGGGTATAAATGAAGACTTTATTCAAAGTATACACCATAGGCCTGAGCACAACGATCCCATTGATTAACGAGCCGAAGGATTCCTTGTTCCTAGAATTCCGAGACCCAGTCCTTCACAACGTCCTTGAGTTCGTCGTCGTAGTTGAAGCGCTCCCTTTCAGATGTTTTTTCAGGGGACGAAACACATGATGCGGTGATGACTGTGTTTTCATTGCATGGTCTCGGGTCATCAACCAAACTCTCACTGCCTGCACGAAAACGAGGACTCCATTTTCTCACTGACTTGTCGGACACACAGTCTTCCACGTATGCGATCACCATCCCGCGATGAATAGCAGCCGGTTTAACACCTTCCGCTGTCAGAAATTGGATAACGCCCCTCTGCTCCTCAATCGTTGAATTTTGCAATGTGAACACCATCATGTCCTCACACGCACTGCCAAGTCAATTGAACGGCGCTTTTTATAAGAGCCTCTGTTCTATCCTACGCATGCGGACGCCGCGCATGCTCCGATCCACGCCGGAGATTCCATTCACATCCCTAGATATCTCGCTACGTTCTCCCACAGCGGCATAGGGAAATATGTTAACTGTTACGTTGTTACTACGTTTCGTACCATTTCATTTGAACTCCCCTTGTATGATATGCGTTAACTCTAAAACTTTAACAATCTCAAAGGGGAAAACTGTTTCAATGTATTTGAACTTTATTGCATTGAAATAATAGTCAGTTTAAGGTTACATTTTGTGGCCTTGGAGGCCTAGAGGTCACAGTCACAAACTCGCGGCCAGCGTTGTTTCTTTTGAATCGCGTTTCGAGCCCTGATGCTACAAAAGATTCGCAGTGTAGTGGAGCAGATGCACATTAAACATGGTGTAAAAGTTTGGAGAGGAAGGTGCCAGCTAAGGTGTCGTTCTTAGAGCGAGGTCCAAAATTACGACCTCCTTTGCCAGCAGCGCTCATGTTGCTTCTAAGTGTAGAATTAATATTCAATCAATCAAAGTTAAATATATCATTTAAAATTTTCAAAAGAAATTTCATCCATTAAATTAAAATGCTTTTGTAGCAGTCGATTATTAGTTCACTTTAACATAATTCGTTTTAAAATATTGCACATTTAAAATTTTCTCTGGATTCTTATTAAAATGTAATGATTATGAAAATACAGATATTAGATAAATATAAATCGTGTACTGATCCTTTTGTTTTATACAATTTTAGATAATATTTTATTGTACGGTTGCTATTACAAAGTGGCCTCTGTAACCTAATAGTCATAGTCGCGGCCTCGCGGCTGGCGTTGTTTTCATGAAGTCGTGGGTTCTAGCCCAGATGCCGCAAAAATCTCGCCGTGTAATGGGGTTAGATCACGTTAAATCTGATCATAAATCTATGCCCTCATATTGGAGTGGTGGGGATGTTTGGAGAGGGAGGGGTCAATTCAGGTGTCATCCACATCACTTGGCCGAGGTTCAAAATTATGAAGTTTATCACCAATAGCCTCCGTTTTGCTTCTAAGTGCGATGTTAATAAACAAATACCATAACTCTAGCTTGAAACCCTTTAATGTGAAAAATATACTAGAGTTTAATTTTTCAAGTTTACCAAGAGATACAAATCAACATATATGATGGGTTGTTTTTCTGATTGATTCATATACTTTAAAATGGAAAACACTTCATAAAATTATATATAATCACATATAATTAAAAAAAAAAGGTATATAAACTGTTATTCAAATTTAAAAGCACTTTTTTCAAGGATGAAGTATTATTTCTGAATAAAAGAGAAAAATTCATTCTTGATATATTACTAATTCTTATTGCAAAGAGAGAAAGAAATGCTATTCCATTTGTGCTTGTATCATTGAATTCATCATGCTTGAATAAGTTTTACAATTATTAAAAGCTTCAAACATGAATAAAATTTGAAATTCTAATATAAATTTAAAAATTTTTTCATTCAATTATTATCTTTTAAATTTGCATATTTTCAGGAGCAACTAAATGTTTTAAAAACCTTACGTTGAGAATAACTTCCTTGAATTGAGGGGAAAAAAAACATTAATCAATTAATGGTTTAAAAAATAAAAACTCTTAGATGAAATCCAAAATTTAACAATAGCAAAACATTTAACATTAACATAATAATAGCAAAGAGAAAAGATATTGAGATAAAAGAATAAAATAATAGGATTAACTAACTAAAATCATAGTTTATATTTCTTAATGTAGCATCCATCCAACTAGTTTAATAAAAAAAAAGTTAAATTATTGATAAGTTATTGAACATTGTGTTTAAAAGAAATAACCCACTCAAAACATAAAATAATTCAAGAGACTATTGGATCACGTTTTCAATATTTCATTTTAAATTAACAATTAATGGAATAACTAATAAGACATTAAACTAATAAATAATAAAATATTAGACTAAAGTTATTAATCCTAGAATTTTAGAAAATAGGAGCGTATCTGCTGCATTCTAAGAATAAATAAATTTCGAGAGCATAAACATGAGCCTATCTGCCAAGAGGTCAAGTTGTACACTAAAATCTTTATAAATATTGTATCAGATATGATGAAATGAAATTATAAATTCTTGCAAAGGTTAGAACGGTGTAAAAATAAATAAATAAATTTACAGCAGTGTAAAAAAATACAAATATATATATATATATATATATATAAAGGCATATCATAATCCAATCGCTCTACGAACGATTTGCGAAAATGATAAATATAGAGAGGACTACCTTTTACAAATTATAAAATGACAAATGTTGAGATTTCGATACACAACAATTTAAGGTTGTGTTGGGCATTATTGACCCATCCAGAACAACTGATTGTATATCCAACTTTATAAGATCGGTATATTAATTATATAAATTGATGTATCAAATAACATTTCAAATCCATAAGCTATTATTATTCCAGAAAAATAAATATAGTTCATTCTAAAAGATAATTTTGACATTTTAAAAGAGAATCAAGAAGGACGGGCAGAGGGGGTGGATCCCATTGGTATTCTGATCAGAGGCGACTTACGAAGAACCTTAAGTTTTTAACTAAAAATATGTCAGTATTTTCCACAATTTGTATTGAAATGAACGTACCTAATGATAAATTAGGTCTAAAAAGGTTTTAAAAGATGATACCAAAAGAGAAAAGGCTAGAGAACATTGGAACAAGAATTAAAAAGGTATATGCTTTAGTCTATCGATACGTTCTGTCAAGAACTTCAACTTGGACAGAATAAGTGGAAAAAATATATAAAATGTTTGCTGTCGTTCAGTCATCAAGATCTAATTAAAACAGAAATTGAAGAACTCCGCAGTTGATTTCAAGCCTCAAGGAAACGTTTGATGTGATGCAAAAAGATAAAATTGTACCAGAAATTTTAAACCGCTAAGGTGTCATCTTCATGCAGTAAAATTAGAAAAGCACGAAGCTGATAACTATTAATATATATTGAAAATGTTAAAGTTTATTGTAGAAATTGATTTCCAATAGTCAATCTCTAACTTATATTTGACTCGAAAGAGTTTTTTTAATATGGTTTGTTTCAGTTGCTTCTTACGAGAGAGAAGCTTTTCAAAGTTGAATTTGAATAAAATCTATCTTCGATCAACAATAAACCAAATAAGACTGAACTGTATGGTGATCCTTTCCATTGAAAACGCAGTAGCAAGAAAATTTTCAAAAGTCAAAACTCTCAAAAAACAGTTTCAGGTTTTTTTTACTGACAGCAAAATTAACATTTTTTTACAACTTCAGAAATGGCAAATTAACAAGATTTTAAATATGTGTTTATGTGCAAGATGTAAGTTGTGTTTTCCTCTTTCTTTCTAGTCTTTTGTTTTTCCGAATCATTTTTGGTTGCTTATTTTTTATTAAATGTTAATTATATATTTGTGTGTTGACTTTTCATATGATCATCATTTTAATAAGGGAGTCACGGGAAAATTTCCGTTATTATAAAATAAATAACTGATGTCCATTATTATTTTATTGGAGTTTCTAAGGAAAACACATTCGTACTTCGAATTATTGAATCATTCGATTTTTCTTCTGATGCCTTCATCATCGAAGTTTGACTGCATTAAAAATTAAAATTATTAAATAGTTCGTAACATAAGCGATTAGAGAAACTTCTCTTAACTATATGTGGATTTTCTTTCTATAATTTCATATTTAAGTTTCCAGCTTCTTTCCTACCAAATGAAGCGGAGTTACGGAGATTAAGAAAATTTTATAATGATGAGTGAATTATTGTTTATTTACTTCAAACCAAAAAACACGCACGAAGTTTATTGATGACGGACCACGTAATTTTGAGCATCGGTTAAATGATGAGGACGACACATGAATTGTTATCTCCCTCTCCAAACTTCCATAACACACCTCTGGGTGTACTTGGGATCTCGACCAGATTTAACGTGCATCAGTCCTATTACATGGTGGATCTTTAGTGGAATCAGGGCTCAGACCCATGTCTCAACAAAAACATATCTGCGACTATGACTACTAGTCTGACGCGGCCACAAACTAACTTTAGAAGTGGTGATGATAGACATAATCAAGTCGTATAAAAGTGACAGAGAATTGAATTAGAGTGATAAAAAGGTTATAGTAATAAGAAGAGTGCTAATATGAAGTGCGTGTTTCTGTGATTTATGGAGACTAGGACCCGATTCTGTTTGGTTTAATAAATATATGGTGAACTTGATTACATCATATTCTGATAAGTGTATTCTTTGATATATAATAGAAGTAATATTCTTTGATATATTATGTCGCAACAAAGAGCTTGGAACTGGTAGAAAGCATTCCATTTATTTAAGAGATAATGAATTTTATTTTGAAAAGCAATTGACTAGATTCCAGATCTGTTGGCTTGTGACTAGTTTTAGTAAAAGCGGTAGCCTTTTGGTTATGGTTTTAGACTCGTGGCTGGTAGTTTTCGTTGAGTCACGGGTTCGAGCATTGGTCACTAAAAACCCACTATGTAGCCGGGGGTGATGCACATAAAATCTGTCGGGGCCCAAAGTCCATCCATGTGCGTGGTGTGTAAGTTAGGAGGGGAGGGGAAACCGGCCCAGGTGTCGTTCTCTTCACTTGACCGAGGTTCAAAATTACGAGGTCCGAAGTCAATAGTCCTAATGTTGCTTCTAGTGCAACGTTAATAAAAACTAAACTAAAAAACTAGTTTAATTGCTTTATCTATTCTCGTATATAAGTTTAAATTTAGATTTTTGGTTAGACTAACGTTTAAGATGGCAGACCCGTCGGAAATAGGATTGCACCGTAAGTTATGAAAAAAGGTGAATTGTAACAATCTTTTTCAGATATTAGGATGTGTCATATCATAAACCCTTAAATTCAAAACAATTTCCACCAATATTTAAGATGTGTTACGAGTCAAACTTACCATCGGGAAAACGTTGGAGTTAGGAGTCGTTTCCAGAAGTAGAAAAGAGAAAAATATAAATCGCGTTTATATGACGCTATCCAGTATTAGACCTTCAAATGGTTTTCTTCAAATATCTGTGGAACTAATGATTTTATTCGAATAAAATTTAAAATGTAGACTATTTAGACCTTTCTCTACTTATTTATGAAAAAAAACATATTTGATATAGTCTATAACTTTATTAACTTTGTTAATGAAGTTAATTAATGCTTCAACGTTATGATTTAAATTCCATTGAATCATAACATTGATATCAATTTTGTCCAACTGTGATGAATGTTGCAGAAGTGCTTTTTTGACAATTGTATGTTACCAAATGGTTTTCAATCGATTTATTTCATTTACTAATCAAGAAAATTTTGCATTTGTATATTCTTTTCTATTAAATATTACTATTGATTCTCCTTTTAACGATAACAAACTAATCATAATTATTATTTAATTCTTAAGTTGAATTCACTCTGAGCAGTTAGGCTGAAACAGTTCGCTCAGGGAGTGCAAACAATTATAATAATTACCATACACAATCACATTTTACGTGTTAACAACTATTGGCTATTGTTTTATTTTTCATGGCTTTCCATTTAGTGCAAATCAATTCTTTATTTCTGAAATATATATACACTCTATAACAAAAAAAAAACGATTCACCAAGAAATAATTGTTCAAGGAAGACAAAAATTTCCGGATAGGAAATTTATGTACAGAATAAAAAATGATTAAAATTTCAGAAAAATTGAATGATTTATTCTAGAGTTACATAGTTACAAAATAACGAGTTCAATAAGGTGTTGAATTACCTCTAGCCTGGATGCAAGCTGCCACAGGACGTGGTATAGAGTGATAAAGATCCCTGATGGTCTCCTGAGGTATTTCTTGTTAAATTTGCTCCAATTGTTGGGCGAGGTCATCCACTTTCCCTAGTATATGCAGTCCCCTTCCCATCGTATCACAGACATGCTTGATTAGAGAGAGATCTGACTGGCCAAGGAAGTGTTTGACAAGCTGTAAGACAGTTCATAGCAACACGTGCCATATGTGGTCGGTCATTATCTTGCTGAAAAATAAGGCCAGGGTACTGTAAAAGGAACGGTACCAAAATAGGTCTCCGAATGTCGTCGACGTACTGTTGTGCTGTAAGTGTGCCTCTAATGACGACCAAAGGGGTCCGGCTATCAAGGGAAATGGCACCCCAGATCATAACTCTTGGTTGAGAACCTGTGAGGCGTGCAATAGTGAAAGCAGGATTGGCACGCTGCCGTGGACGTCTCCAGGTACGTCTTCGATGATCGCCAGGACATAGTTGGAAGCGGGATTCATCTATACGTCTACTATACGTCTATACTATACGTCTCCAGTCAGCACCATTCCAACGTGATTGAACCAAACACTATTGTTATCTGGCTCGGCAGTGCACATTCGTGAGTGGCAGATGGCGCAGCGGTCAGTACGAGCGTAGATTTCGCTCTATTAGTCGTTTGTGAATAGTCATAGTGGACACTCGTGTTCCGGTCGCACATCTAATGGTTGATAAAGATGAATCAGGCGGTGTGACTGCTGATCTGACAATCACTCTGTCCTCCCGATCTGCTGTGGCCCTAAGTCGACCACTACCATCATGATGCTGAAATGTGAAATTGTCCACCCATTCTTGCCAGCATCTTCTAATCGCCGCATCGTTTCGACCCATATAACGAGCTATTCTCCAATTTGCCCAACCTGCCTCTTTCAATCCACTGATACGACCTCTTTCAAACACTGACAGTTGCTCGTAATGAGCTTGAATCCTTCGGTGAGACATTTTTTCAGTCATTAAAAGGTATCCTAAATTGCAATGCAACAGAAAATTTGACCATCAAATTGAGAATCGCTTTTTACATACACCTGCTGAGTGCGTAGTTTCGATGCGTTGTAGCTCCCACTATTCATTTATTGGACACCAAATGTTAATCATTCGCATGTTCGGTCCAAATGTCTCCGCATACGAAATTTCATTACAATCAGGCACTCCTTCTTGTTGCGTCGTTTTTTTATAGAATGTATGTAAAATTGACTCTGTTTCCTAAGAGTTCTCGTTCTTCAAATATTTTTAATTATTAAATTGTTATTTATAATTTAATATAAATTATAAAAAAAAAGATACGCCAAAAAGACGTATTGAACAGGTAGTAATTAAAAAGCTGAAGCATCGTAACAAAAATCATTTAATGTAACATTATGTCTCAGCTGTATATATTCATATTAGGACACAGACAGAATGGTGATAATACACGAGTGAATTCGAAGTAATATTATATAATATGAAATCTCTTATATAATAATGATATGAATTACACTTCTTAAAAATATTGGTGATAACACTGTATAAAAAATATAACAGGAATTTTACTCAGTTAATGTTTTATGTATTAGAGAAAGCTTTATTTTTTTTATTTATTTATCACTGTATTCTCCCAAAACTCTGTCTCAACTTTCTATTCTTCAAGAAAGTTTCTGATATTATACCTCAGACTGAATACAAAACTGAAGGCTATATGTTACTTCTACTTTTAAATAATATTTATTTTTTCAAATGCTGAAATATTAGTCTCGAAATCAACGTGATAAAATTTGATTGATGATACCTATTAGTTTGTATATATGAAAATAAAAACTGTTGTTTTATTCTAATAGATGGTTTCTTAATGAAACATAGCTAATTTTCTATTTCCCTGAGACTCAAAGATCAGCTAAGCATAATTAATATACTTAATTATGTTACCAGCACGATGAATTTGAGAGTCTTACATACTTCAAGCACTACTGCTCTTACTTTGACGTATTGCAAACTTTATTTAATTTCACGTGCATAATTCTGTTCCCTTAATTGTTACTGTACCAAACAGACTTTGCGGCTCTTTTATAACTCTTTTTAAGATTTTAAGAAACGCTTTTATCTTTAAACAAATTATTTCGAACAAAAATTAAACTAGCATGGAATACGTTCCATTTCCGGGATGTTCATTCAAGATATTTCGCTTTTTCAAACACATACGTTAGCTGTCTTTACAAATCTGTTTCCGAAGAAGAAAGAGGACCACAAAATCCTTTCAAACCGCAACAATAGTTGACAAATTTGAATTGCATACAACTTGCCAGAACCTTATCTGGCGCTCAACTAACAACAAAACCAAAATTTTAGCTGTCCAAACTGTAAATTTCAGAGACGGAAATCATTCAAGGAAACTCAATGACAAGACCAAGAAGTTCCACCAAGCCCCGAATTGCATATGTTCCACAAAAAACGAATTAGGAGAACAACGTAATTTCTAATCCATCATGGCGGATTCAGGTGTCAGCTCCTATTCCACATCTGTCGGGTGTTAATGAAGTATAAGGTCACACCTGATGCTGGGCATAATAGAGAGGGCAGGTTTAATAGTGGGTTCGAATGACCCTACTTTCTAACAGAGAGGGCCTATTCGATTATGTAGCAATCTCACCACAAAGAAATGGAATAGTATTATGTTTCACTTCAGCGATTATCATTCGATGAGAAATGGCATTAGGGGAAGTTGTTGTTCCGATGAAGGACATTTTGCAAGTCTGTTTCTAGCCACCGTTGTTGCTTAAAATTATATATAAATGGATAATGGTAGTAATGAGTTATACTTATAGCGCGTGAGAATTTTTTTTCGCTCCAAAGTCCCGCAAAATGTATTTGTATGAATACGAAAAAGGTTATTACAGCTTTGATCTGTCAGGAAAATGACTTCAATGATTTGCTTTATTTTTGTCATAAAATGTTTTTTCAAGATAGAAATTACAATAATTTTATTATGGGCTTAGTTTTCTGAAAGACTGTTTGTTAAAATTTGCAATAATTTGAGTTACCTCTATACTTAACAGGAAAATCTCCTTGGACCTTAATTTATACATAAACAAAATTTTATGTAACAAATTACTGAAAACAATTTTTAACTAAACACGTTTTTAAATCAACTTTAAGATTTACATTTTTGTCAAGATTCACTAAAATATTTGAATTTTTTCCCAAAATTATATTCCTTCTAAGCTGGGTGAAAGGTATGGGAGGAGTTCAAGTACAGGTGTCGTCCTCGTCACTTAACAAAGGTTCAAAATTACGAGATCCATCGCCAATAGCCCTTGTGTTACTTCTTACTGCGTAGTTAACAAAACAACGATGAATCAAATCAAATTTTAGGTATGCTAATGAGGATGTACTATACGGTTAAAACCGTATTTCACTCAAGGGAGGTCAGGTTCATCCAATAAGTGTTTATTACTAGTCGTTGAATTGTCTCCCAAGATACAGCATTACCTTTTAAACTATATTTTAAAAAAAGAACTTTTCCAATTCTATCACATAATCTTTGCATAGCTTTAGATTTTCGAATCATCCTCTGTATTCTAACTCAAAAAGAATGTTACCTTCACAATTTATTTCAATAGGGTCACTTTTTGACACTCGCCGAGAAGTTCGTTATTTAAATAACTCTATAACAGGAACTAAATCATAGTAGTTCAAACAAATAATCACTCATTAAAATACAAGTATTTTTTTATTAAAAAAGAAGGTAATGTTCTTTGCTATTATATATATACAAAATACATAAACTTGATTTGTTGATTAATTCCTTTTGATATTATTGATATCATCGTTAAGACTTTAAATGCACTTTTACACTTGAGATTATATAATGTGATTTTTTTTCTTCTGCATGTGATATTCAAACCTGTGTCTGAATGCTGATTGTGTCATATCTTCGACACAAAAATGAAGAGATTAATTTCATTTAATATCGTCTTGTATGTGATTTGGTTAACTTTTAACAAAAAAAAAGCATTGTAGAATTTTTTTTAAATTATTGAAAACCATCTGAGAAGGATTTAAGAAAATTTTTCATAGTTTAATACCTCAATGAGATTCTCCAGATTTTGAAAATAATTCCAAAAAATATTAGAATTATCAGAGTTGTGGAAGTTTTTAAGTTTTTGCATAATGGTAGCTATGGGGGTGTAACGTAATTTTATCAATCAGCTAATGGAGTAGATGCCTCTCGTGTCCGTGTCTAAGTTTTGTGTGAGATGTAGGGAAGAGAACGTATTCTGATAGAATGTTGGGTTAACTGTGGTAAGTGGGGCTAAGTGTTGTTTGTGTCTATGGGAATTTAAAGAGAATGTGTCAATGGGAAATTAGAGGTTTAAGAGAATGCTTTTATGGGTCTGTATTACAATCAGAGATGTTTAGAAAAGAAATATTGTTGATGTTTCTTGAGATTATTAAGGAATTTAAAAGCTGTTTTTTGCGTGGTGTTTTGGATGGTTGAGAAATTTATTGCATTGTAAATGCCATTGTTTCTCTTGAACCATCCAGGGTTGATAATTTGTCTAGTGATGTTGTCCAGTACTTTTTCTTGTTCATTTATGTGTGTTTTGGCAACAAAGCCCCAAACTGGAAGTTATAAGTTAAGATTGGTCTAAGAATCAGAGTATAGATAAGTAACTTATTTACTACACTTAATTTTGAATTCCGTGTAATTGGGGGAGGGGGTAAACTAAACTTGCGCCGACTCGAAATTTCTTTATACGTGTGATATGTTGCTCGAAAGTGAGTTTTTTTTTATCAAAAGTTATACCAAGATATTTTGTTTATGAAAACCAGAAGCATTTTTGATTATTGATGCTAACGTCAGTATTTTTTCGCATTCTGTTGAATGAAAAGAAACCGGCCTCCTTTTTGTCAACGTCAAAGGTAATTTTCCATTTGGGCAATAAGTCTACTAAAATTATGTTTGTGTAGAGCTCTGGCAATTAAAATTGGTTCTTTGTTTTGGGGTAATATCACCGTGTATCTGTGTACATGCAGAGAGCTTGGTTGAATGCTTTGGAGATGTCGTTCACGAAAATTGAGGATAAAGTCGATCTTAAAATTGATCCTTGGGTTCCTTTAGCAGAGATATTCCTTAATTTTGAGTGGGTGGCATTAACCTAAGCTGCAAAAATTCAGTTTTTCAAATAAGAATTTATTAATTTAATTGTTATAGGGTTTTTAAATTTTGATTAGTTTATAGAGCAAAACCTTGAGCCAAACTCTATCAAATGCTTTATGAATTCGAGGAAATTTGCATCTGTGGATTTATTATTATTGAAACCGTACTTAACGTGTTAAACAACAGGAAGAAAGTAGTGTAGTGTATAGTTGCTGGTGGGTAGTGGATAGTTTTTCTCTGAATCCATGTTGTTTAGGGATTAAGATATTGTTGTTATTTAAATGATCGGTTAATCTAATGAAAATATCTTTTCTAAGAGTTTATTTAGTTTAGGTAAGAAGGGTAGGGGACATTATCTATCAGGGAGGGTAGGATCTTTAATTGATTTAATAAAATGTATGATAGATGAACTATTCACGATTGAGGGAAATGTCCTAAGGTGATGATATCTTTAATAATATGGGGTATATGATTAAATTACTTTAATGGTGAGATCTTTAATCATTTTAAGTGTGTGAGTCCTTCCATTCCAGGGGCTTAATATAATTTTAGTTTTCTTAATACATTTACGAATTTCAGATGGCATTAGATACATTTAAATAGCGATTTTCGAAGAAACATTTCACTGAATCCATTTTTCTGTGATAAAAATATTTTGAATATAATTGAATTTTTATTTAAAGTGAAAAATATATTGCTTGAAAAACCCACTAGATCCATAAATAAGATATTTCGGTGAACAAATATGGAACCGACTTTTTATACCGAAATTTCTTCTAATTTTATTATTATTCCTCAGTGTCGCAAAGGTACATAACATATATATTTTATTTCATACAAATTAAATTATTTAATATTCACTAGAAACAATAAAAATACCTAATGAACCTTATTCGCAAAATAAGAAAATAATTTTTTATATTTTTTGAAAAGTTTTTTCTTCGAATATTTAACATTTGGATTTTTTATTATAAACTCTTTTTATCTATACGTTAAAACTCGAAGTGAAAAAAAGTAAATATTATGTAGCTTTTATCCCTCTATTGTAAAAGAATCGTTCAATTCTAACCATTGCCTCTCAGATATTGATCAATCATATTACGATAAGATAATAATAGTTAAGTATATTTTTCTAGCTTGAAAGCCAGTTACTATCCCATACTACATATATAAGGGTTACCTAAAGGAAAAGTGATCAAGTAGAAAAAAAAGTAATACCTTTATTGGAAATTTAAAAGAAATCTCTATAATTATTAAAGTTCTGGTCTCATCGTTTCGGCAGCTGATCAATGTCTTTTGTGAAGGGTGATTGAGATTGTTTTATGAAGATGTCTTGCACTGCTTCCTTCCCTTGCAAAGATTTTGAAGTACGAGAATGTGAAAGTCACATGTCGATAAATCCGGGCTTGATGCTGGCTGAAGAACTTCTGAACAGAATTTGCTGTACAGATGTAATGAGTCGCAGTCCTTTCATAATCTCTAATAATTTCATGAACAGCAGAAATGGATTCTTAGCCATCACGATAATTTCTTGCCTTGGTCTTGACAGATCTGATACTAATGTCCACTTTGATGAAAACTTTTCACTGCTTGTTCACAGCTGTTTGTTCTAAGCAGTGCTCACCATTAACAGATACCATTCGACGATAAATTCCGCATTACGCTTCCCATCTGCAGCTGAAAACAGTACTAATGTGCACTGTTCTGATCTGGACGCATCACTCTTTAGCACAAGTTAACAACTTTAAAAGCTCTCACGCGAACTGGTTAATCGTCTGAACGCAAACTATAATAGAGTCTACGATTACTCTCTATAATTCTGAATGACAGCGTTGCTATTGCTACTGTACTTATGTGCTGATTACGTGTTTTCTATTCTTTAAATAGGATATTTTTTATTTGAAATTTTAAGAGGAAATTCAGTGCAGAAATAAACCAGACCATGCTTATAATGGGTAAATGATTTAAGCATACACATGAGTAGATAATTATAAGAAGCATCGGAATAATTAACAATTAAAACAAAAGATATCTTTAAAATTTTCGTTTCTGGTTTATTTCTTATACTAAATCCACATATTCTGATTTAAGGAATATTTAACGAATGCATAGATTGAAAACAGTCACACACACAAAATAAAGTACGAGTATGTATTCTCTAATGTTGAAAACAAGGCAATTCAAACTTTTGTGTTTTAAAAACAAGTTTATCTTTCTTTAATATTGGCTTCGAACTAATAAAATTATATATTACTACAACCGTTGTTGATCTCCTTCGAAATCATACAGAGAATTTATTTTTTGTATAATGTCTAATATTAGTCAATTGTTATAAAATTTAAGTAGCATTCGAAAAACAATTATGAAATCCAAATTTTTTGTTAGCTTAGAAAGAATTTTTCGTTTTAAGAATCAAAACCACTGAAGTCTCAGTGAAGCATTTAATATAGTACTCAAAGATTAATTAACGTTATATATTAAATTAAAAAGCCCATGAAATATAATGTTCATAAAATACATTTTTGATAAAATAATAATAAATGAAATTTAGTAAACTTAACGAGATTCAAACTCATATCATGTTTTCTTATTTATCTCTATGTATGTGCCTATTTTTGGTGAAAGCTCGTTGTTTTAAGGAAATGCTTCGAAATTTTAAAAGTTCATTCCTTTGGTTACAAAAGGATTAAACTAAAAATATTGATACTTTTTTTAAAAAAAAAAAAACATTAGTACCTGCATTATCTATACAATAGCATACATTAACGTGTAAGTTTTTCTAAAATTTTACACATTTATTTTAACATTTTATTATAAATTAAGGTATTAAGAATTCACAACTTTCTACATTGAAGCTTTTTTATTTTCACACATTTCATACATAATATTTGATTTTCTCTATAGATTCATCGCTGCATTGTAATTGTTATTTAATTTCTTTGTTCAAATATTGCATTATAAAATCCTTTTTTACAGATATTTATTTAATACTTAATAAGCGATGTATTTATTAAATCTTTTCACATTCTTAAAATTTACATTAAGTTTCATTATTCACTAAGATTTATTATCAGTAAAAAAAAGCAGAGCCGTTAAGACTGAAATAACTTCCTATTCAATTAAATCTCAAATGTTAAACAAGCGTAACTTGTTCAAAATACAGAATAAATAAATAAACCCTTGAAGAAGTGAAACCGCGAAAATTTCGAGGAAAAAATAGGTAGTTTATCACCGTAATTTTACCACCATACAAAATTACCGAAACTATGTCATATAATAGATTTTCATCAGGGGTTTACTAGGGCGGGAGATCCACTCAACTGCTTTCAAAACCAATTTAATTTCATTGTTAAAGGAAAACTGCTGCTTTGAATAACAATAAAAGGCTTTAAATTAATCTCAACCGCATCTATTGTGACAACACAAAGCGGGTGTTAACGTTTCTTTGAAGGTATACGGCCATTTTAATCTTGAACTCTCTCGTTAACTCAAAACGGGTTGCTTTTTATAAATTCAACAAAACTGAAACCCAAATATTTCCATGCTTCTTTTCATGGATTTTCTTAAACAACGATGCACAAATAATAAAAAGACTTAAACGCATTCCCGTTAATATTTTATGCGTTTTTGAGCATATTGCGCGAGGTTTGCTTTTTGGAACGCCAAGGATATTTAAAAGATGACGTTTATTTACTGCTAAATTAAAGAGTGTTGATAAAAGAAGATAGATTGCTGGAGTTAAAATCGGAGATGAAAAAGTGACCCGAATCTACTTTTTTCTCAAGGATAGTTTCATTAAATGTGATTGCTTGATAAATTGCTCGAACAATTTCAAATTGATGAAAGAATACAAATTGAAGAAAAATGAGAAATATTTTTTTTTTTTCTCTCTCATCTCGTTAGTAATTATAAATCAAAGTGGAGCTGTAATTTTTCTTCGCTGCTGAATCTGAGAGAAATATGAATTTAAAAAGAAAAGAGCTATTACTTTTCAATATTTGTATTCCCCAATTACTTAACTTAAAATAAACTCAATTTTTTTTCATGTGTGTTTATTGTATTCTCCTTTTGTCTGTGCTCTGTTTTTAAAGTTTATCAGGCATTTTAATTTATGTTATATATATATATATATATATATTACAAGTTTTGTAAACATATTAATTTTTCTGCTTTGCTTTATATGACTTTAAACATATTTATTCATTTTTATATTAAACAATAACTACTGCTACAATAAAATTATTTAAATTTCAGAAATTCACTATCTTGACTAGGAATTTAACTCTGATTATTTAAGGATACAAATTTTATTTATCTGTTTTAAAAGTCTTTATTATAATTATGTGAACTATAATGGAAGCAGAGAAAAATCATTAAGTACTTTAGGTTAAAAATACATATTTTTTAAATTGTATATGAGTGAATCATCATGTAGTGAAATCAAAAGTATTAACGATATTTATATATTTTTAATGATCAGAAAAAGTTCAGAAAATCGTTAAGTCATGTATATTATTTGTATTTATAGAGAAAAATCCCAGAATGATATTTTACAAATTTTTACACTGTACGTTCTAATGTTTTCTTTTACTATTTTTGTGTTACGTGTTAAAAAATTAATTTTACAAGTTTTGTATTTAATCAAAAATTTTGAATGATTTACCTCAGATTATTTTCAAATATTAAAATTTGATTAAATAATAGATGATAATTATTTTATTAGAACAATATTGAATTCCCCATTTGTATAATAAATTAAGATTTTTTCTTAGAAAATTTTTTTTTCCAAGGGTGCTTTATATCTTCTTATTAGTCCACCAACCCTCGTGGTTTTCCATTACACACTCTTAAATATATAATTAATAAGGAATGTGTTTTTTAAATTTCTATTTCTCTCTCTCATTGTACCTAAATATTAGATTTCTATCTTGATAATTCTACATGAAGCTACCTTGTTTGAAATATTTTTTTTATTTTCTTCAGAAAAAATTGCTCTTTTGTTGAATGTTTGACAAAACTATATATATATATATATATATATATATATATATATATATATATATATATAGTCAGCTTTTGTACCAAACATAACTCGTCAAATACTTATTGATATTTTCAAATTTTCAAACAAACATATGCGAATAGATCGATAGGTGGGAGGTGGAAATCAGGAACATATATCTATCGGTATTCTCATAACAGAGAGCTTAATTTAATTAAACAAAAAATATTTAATTGCCCACAGATGAAACAAAAACAATTTCAACTCCTTAATTATGCATTTATCGGTATTTTGTCATTTATTGGAAAGAATATGTTTTATCCAAATCTCTGGATTCTCTAAAAGTAAACACTGTTAATATAAATAGTAAATCAAATTAGAAAATAACCGAAATTTTGGAATTGAAGCATAAAAACGGGCATTTAAATTATACTTCTTTTTTCAACAGCATTTTTAGACTGAATATAATAGAACAATCATTTGCTTATTAACTGTAAATTATATTTACTAATAAATGAGGATAATTAATTTACATTTCATAATTTTGATAAGTTACTTGTGGGAGAAATAATTAATCCATAAAAAAGTTTTAATTATAAAAGAATTTATTTAAACTAATTGCAATTAAATATTCTGATATTATTAATCACGAAACGAAAAGAATTTAAATAAAATCATTGCAAAGTATCATTAAGATTGTTGAATAATTAATCATGAAAAGTAGAACATTTACATTTATTCAGATAGAAATGTCCCTTAATTATAAAATCATAATTGGACACCATTTTTACATAGAGAGTAACATGTTTTAAATGGACCGTTTATTCCCGAATAAAACATATTCTACTTTTCATTTTTTATAATTTTATAGTGAGTACATATCCAACTTTGTTCTTTTGCAAGTGAAAAAAATAATAGTTTAACTACTAAATATTTTTAAATTTTAAAGCCATAGTATATATATGGTAAACGAATATAAATGTTTGTGCAACCTAATTAAAAAAGCTTAAATTTGCATTCAGAACCATTTAATCTTTGAAAAAATCTTCAAAGCTTAGCTTGTTATTTAACATTAAACTAAAGCAATCTTAAATCGCTTGCATTAAATTTAGCGTACTGATTTATTTCTTTGGCTGCCTAAATATCTAGGGACTTCTGAACTACAAATGCGGTCCAAAAAATTTTGTATTACATTTTTACTAAGGGTATTTTGTCTAATTCTGTGCAAAGAAAGTTAGTTTTGGGTGGAAAGAAATATTTAAAATTGAATAAATTTTTTTATACTCTTTCCCTATTTTACCCTATCTTAACCCTATTTTAAAATTTTAAGTTATGTTAATTTTATAACTATGAAATCAAAATTAAAAATACATGAATATCGAAATCCAATCCAAGTTACAGAAGAATAAATCTTTCCAGCATTCTAATTAATTACAAATACTATAAAAAAGACCTCATTACATCCTAGTGTGTTTGAAAGAAATGCTCCTGTTACAGACAGAATCTTTCATTGACAAGTCCTATCCTCAGTAGTCATAGATCAATACCATAATTAACAGCCGGAACTTAAAGTAACTGCCTTTCAAAATCGGAATAAGACGTACAACAAATACGCCACCTGGCGAGTAACTTCAGTATCCAATCTCAGCAAATTCACCACATAGTTCTTCGTCCAGAAGGTAAAAGGCCACTCAGGCAATAAAAAGCTGCTCATTATTTGCCTCATTATATCTTAATGTCTTCACTATCACGTCCCTAGTGTAATTAAGATCACGGATGAAAAAAATCCGCAAAAAAGTTGACACAAGCCATCCACCCGACCTGTCGGCATATTTCTTTGAAATACGGAACGCCGACCGTACCATCAAAAGACACCGCCTTCCTCTGATTGGCAGCTTGTAAATTGAAAGGCGTGGGTGGTCTAAAGGTGGGCCTTGAGCTCACTATTGGAAAGGTAAAGGAGTGGACCTAATTGCTAATCAGCTAAAGAAAAGGAATGGCCACGAGCATGGAATATTAAGGAGCGTTCAATGTGCGTGTATAAATGGGATACATGAAAAAGTATTCGATTTGATGTTAAAGAGCTCAGTTCTTCAGATTGTGTGCTTGAACGGGTCGATTGGAGAGCCGGCTGTGTTTCTTAAAGGATATGATGAGATGTACCTCACGAGAGTAATTTTTTTATCCAAACCATCCTTTCATAAATGTGAGTGATGAGGAAAAGAAAGAAATAGAATTTCATAATTTGTTTTTGTACTTGAATTATTAAGAGTTTTGGATGTTGACTTATTTTAAATATGCATTTATTCTCAGAGATGTAGATGCTTCCTTCAGTTAAAGTAACTCACAGAAATGATTAATTTTCTCACGGCTTCATTCATGTTTTATTTGATAAGACGGATGTTTCAAACCAGTATCCTGCTTTGATTGAAGATTTGTAACAACTTTTAATTTTTATTTTACCTTTTGACAAAAGTAACTTTGAAAAATTTATTAATCATTTCAAGTGTATTAGGAAAAGTAATATCCTTTGATATTATAGTAAATAAATATCAAATGAATACTTTTAAAGGTGTATCAGAATTTAACTGAAACACATGTGGACATTTTAGAATACCAACATTTCAGAATTCAATCAACTTTGACTCAAAATATTCTTTGCAAATATGAATGTCTATGAAAATAAAATTCATTATTACGTGTGTATGAGTAAAAACTACTCGTAAAAGGAAAAAAAGTGTCAAGAAATTACTTTTGTAGTTTTGTGTTGTTAGGCTAATCACGAATTTTTCTTCACTAAATTCGGGGATTTAATATTATTTTGAATTGCATTGAATTACAATTTCTTTCCAACCAAAAATGAAACGTGATGAGGTAAATTAGTTGAGAGCAGGAGGTACTGAAGTGATTTACAGATAGAGGTATATAAATGAGACAGACTGAAAGGATAATGAAAGGAGATATTAAGGATAACAACTTGCTGACAGAGAATTAGTAATTTTGATTGAAACTCTTCTTTTAGTTTTGAGGATTGAAATGAATTTTATAGTAGAAGTATTAAGATAAGAATCAGATATTTGTGAACTGATTGAATCGTACAAATGAGTTAGTAAGCTAAGAATTTATTAATTGATTCAAAGTTAGAATTCATAAGTTAATTTGGGACTCCAAAGAGAACAACTTTAGTTAGTCATCAGTGATAATCAATAAAGTGTTTTAGTTTCTTCTTACGTGTCTTCAATTGGAGTCAGTAATTATTACTTGATATCTTTAACTAAGATATTGCGCAAGAGCTAAGTTAATGAAGGGCTGTCGTAACAGTTTTACAATAATTGACTTTGAATAGTTGCTCATTTTTACTGATTGGAGGTATTTTTTTTTCAAATCTGTATTGATATAATAAGTCCTATGGGGATCTCATTGGAGTAAAAATATCCGACAAATCAACCGAACTTTCATTGTCCCAAAATAAATGAAAAAAATAATAATAAATAAATATTCCCCAAGATTTTTTTTTTATCTCTAGATTAATAGTAATTTAAGCTCCCTTCAAACCTACAATTATAATAAATAGTTATTTTCCTAATTATTGCTGCAAAAGACATAAATTTATAGCAGCACATTGTGTGCAGATAATTTGGAAACATCAGTTTAATGTATTGTTCATAATGTTAAAAACAAAGAGTTGTTTTCGAAATTTCTCACGATGATTTTCTCTTTTTTGAATATTTTTTAGGAATAAACCGTCACGAAAAGACGTCTAACTACTCAGCATTAAGTCAAAAGTCAACTTATGCGTGAATGAAATGTTTCATGGTATGCATGTTTCAATGAAATCTTTTTTTGATTGATCATTTGATAACATCGCACTTAGAAGTAACACCAAGGTCACTGACGATGGACTTCATCATTTTTAAATCTCTCGGACGTGGAAGACATTAGAGCTCGCATCCCTCTCTCCAAACTTCCACTCTACTCCATCGGAATGACTTGGATCTCGGCAGTTATAACGAGCATCAGCTTCACTGAAATGCGGGTCTTCAGTGGCATTTGGACTCGAACCCACGACTCGATGGAAACAACCACGGTTACGAGTTCACGACCATGACCTAAAAATTAATTATTATGATGTATCTTCTATTCCCATCATATGTATCATTTTCTTTAATTGACATTTTTCTATCTACACCTAGATAGTCTAACATTTGCAAGAAAATAATAAAAAAAATTGTGAATGTAATCTTTATATTTTCGCTAATTAATATCAGTTAATCTGTATTTCAATTAAGAGAATTGGTAAATTAATTAGTTGTAATAATTTAGTGGAGTAATTTGAAAGTTAGTTAAACAAACATTTTCCCTAATACTTTTAATTAAAAACAGCGAGTAATAATAAATATATTCTCTCTAATACTGATTATCAAAGGAGCCTTTATTGACAACAGAGTGTCCAAATACAATGAAGGCTTTGAATTCACAATTTAACTATAATCCATTTAACAATGAACCTAAAGACTTGGAACCTAAAGGATCTTGTATATTCTTACATGCATATTTATTAAAGAAAGTCCTTTCACACAAATACACAAAACAATTCATTAATCAATCAATAAAAATGTTGTGATAAATATCTCCAATAAAAACAATAAATAGAAGAGGAAAAAAACTTCAGAAACTAGTATTTCAACTTCAGCGCAGACAGAATTACGAACAACTTGATTCTGCCATTATACCTGTTGGAATTCAACTCGACTTTTCTGACAGCATCCTAATCACTTTGCTATCGAGATGACCATGCAAATTTGAACGAAATTTGACAGACTTCAAGATCTTTAAAAAAAAAAATTATCTCCATAAATCCTTAGTGAACAAACTAGTATTTATGGAGGACAGTACGATCTACCTGTGACGTAACAAAAGTTACGTACTAAAAAAAAAAGTCGTCTTGACTTGGCCATATAGTGTCCAACACTCTTCTTTTCAGCATGCGGGTGGTCATAGCAGCCGAGTATCCATCTGTCTTAATAGTACGGGAGTAGCCGAACATGATTGGCCCCGCCTCATGCCTCACGAATTGCCCGACGGTAACTACTTTTTTTTTCGTGCCCTTTTTCTACATCACGATTAAGTTCTTACAGGTGTGCTTTTTAATGCGTCGAATGAAGTGTTCATTCGCGGACGGCGCATTAAAAAAAGATGTTCATATTTTTATTTCCTGGAATGCACGCGAGCATGTTGGCGTTTGATAAGTGTGATGGACCCCTAGGAGGGGGTACATAAGGGCTTAGAGAAGGCGAGTTTCGTTGATTGGGTAGGAGAGGTAATAGAATGTTTTGAGTCTCTATAAAATGTCAGTGATATTATTTGAGGGGCAGCTCGTTTTGCATCGGATTGCTTAAGCGGAAGGTATAAATCTGATAGACGAGGAGTTTTTCAAACTCGTAATCTGTTGGGTGGTCTCCTTTTTATCATTTTGGAAGGATTTTTATTACCTTGATTATAATTATTTTTTTTAAAGTTAAATGAGGTTGCATATCTCATAATTGTGACTCGAGAACTGTAAATCACTTTATTATATGTATATTTAGATGTTTTTGCATTGGCTCATATAAGGTTGTTTCAGTGACTTTTAAAGACAGTTTGTGTTGACGATGTTTGCTTAGAAGATACAGTTGTTGTGTAGAATATAAATGATATATTGGAGGGAGGAGACATAATCAAAAGGCTTTGGTGTTTGGAAATAACATGCAAATGAATAAAACAATTAAGAATTTCAATATTCTGAAAATTCATAAATATATTAAATAAAAGGTGTTGGTATTATATTGGTTAAATATATTTTCGTGTAGTCAGCTGACGGCGATAAAAGTTTTTACAAAAAAGATATGCATGATGTTAAATGCCATAAAAATATATTAAAAAAGAAATTTTAAATAGGATTGATTGATAGTAAATTATGTAATATTTCTGCTCACTCATGTGCTGAATGTGCTAGTCTCGTACTTGCAGCCCGCGTTGTTTTCTTCTTCGAATAATGGGCTCGAGGCTTGATGCCACTAAGAACCCGCCGTGTATCCGTTGGTGATGCTCTCTAAATCTATCGAGATTCCAAATCCATTCGTTGGTGTGGAAGTTTGAAGAGAGAGAGTTGACAGATCAGGTGTTGTCCTCGTCATTTGACCGAGGTTCAAAATGACGAGGTCCATCGTCAGTAATCCCCGTGTTACTTCTAAGTGCAGTGTCAATAAAGAACCAAAAATCAATCAATCAACTATACCTATCTAAAATAAATTATGAAAAATTCTATTATAATACAAACAAAAGCATACATTGAAAAAAATTCTGAAAATATATTTAAAATGTTTATTTCTAACGCAAATTTAAAAAAAAATTATCAAAATATTTATACAAATAATTTTTAAACAGAATACTCGTATCACCATCTATTGATTGTAATTTATTATTAAATTTTCTTAGCCTAAGGCACAAAAATTATTCATTCTATTCTACCATCTAATAGTGTTCACAATTAAGAGGATACTTGAACTTTTTTTACTATTTGACAAAACTATTTATTTCTATTTTAGAGTTTTCACATCCCAAACATATTTTTAAAAAATTAATAGGATAATTAGCTGTAATAAAATTATTGAAAAATTTCTTACAAACATTATTTTTCTAAATTTGAAACCAAATTTTATATAATTACGTCAAAAAAGAAAAAAAAAATTATTTGTTTGATTAATCTAAAGATTATATATATATATATAATGTTTGATTATGTTTATGGCTATTACAAATAGGAATGAGGATAATCTAATCATATTATAGTGGAACTATTAATATTTCTATTCCAGAAATTTAATTCATTACTTTAAAATTGAAGGGTTCCCTTTCATCAAAAATATTGCAGTAATTTTTTTTGTATCTGTAATTTTTAATTTAATATCTAAATAATCAAATTTAAATAAGAAGGATAAAAAGATAGATCAAATTAATCTCTATGGTATATATATATATATATATATATATATATATATATATATATATATATATTAACGGATCCGGCAATACTTCGCTATTGCTAAATTGTGTGTGTGAGTGCATGGATATGAATAAAATAAACACCGCAAAGAAGTTAACTATCGGTTCAGTTATTCAATTAAAATGACGTAAACTTAAATGTGAATGATAATTAATTTTTTCCCTTTCTTTCTATTCCATTGTGTTTTATTTTTGGCTTTGTTTTTTCTTCTTTTTCTTCAGCATGTTTAATTACTTGGGTGAGCATAAGGATCCAATTTTGTCACATATCATTCATTAACTTTTTGTATTCAGTATCTCAGGACATAATGCTTTTTTTTTATGTTTTAGCGGAAAGAAAATTAAATAATATTGAAATATTGTGACTCAATGGAAGATAAAGCCTTTGTTGCTCTATATCCCATAAAACCATTAAATAAATGAAATTGTAACACAATGATAACAATGAATTTCAATATTATTATTTGGCTTTCTTCACATATATATACACACATTGGTGTGCAAAACTTAAGCAACAATGTATAAATTTTAAGCAGATAGCCATAAAATTCCAGAAAAGGAGTTATTGCGATCAGTAAAATGAACACTCAATTCAGTATAAAGAGGATGTGTCTAGCTTCAAAGGTGACGTGAGAGACGCAAAACGCGTACGGTCGGCAGGCGCAGCTCAAGACTACAATAAAAGGAAGAACGGAGGCCCAATCAAAGGCATTCGCTGCTAGTGCAAGTGAGTTCTTTCGTGAAATATGGCTAGAATAAACCACTTGGTCGACTTCAAACGTGGAAGAATGATCGGAAAACTGGAAAAGGGGCTTAGTTTGACCAGTGCAGCTGACGAGTTCAGAATCAGCAAAAAATGTTATTTCTCGAGCTTGGAAAGCCTTCTAAACCATAGGTACAGCTATTAGAAAGGTTTGTGATGGCCGCCCTAGGAAAACAACTGCAGTGGATGACGGATATATCGTCCTGCAGGTGAAAAGAGCCCGATACCAGTCAGCAAGCGTCATTGCTCAGCATCTGTGCACAGCAATAGGGCGACAAGTGTCGTGGTTTACTGTGGGCAGAAACCTTCACAAAAGTGGCTCTCTGCCCACCGTCCTGAACGCTTCATCCCTTTGAAAGTTAGCCATCGGCGGCACCATTTAGTAGTGGTGTAAGGAGCACAAAAACTGGGCATCTCATCAATGGAGTCGTGTCCCCCTTACGGATGAGAATTGTTTCAGTGCCACAAGCGATTCTCAACGCCAACTGATTTAAGAGAGATCAGACGGAGTTTAATCCCATTAACATCACAGAAAGAGACTGTTACGGTGGTCCTGGATATGATGAATCTATATGATCCGTCTGGGGAGGCATTATGCTGAACGGGTGGACTGAACTGCCCGTTTTCGATAGAGATTCTGTAACCTAAGATCGCTAATGTAAGAAAGTGATCCTTCCCCATGTGTGCTTCTGCTACGAGCTTCTATTGGACTAGACTTCGTTTTTATGGATGACAATGTGCGGTTACACCGGAATGCTGATGTTCAGAAGCTACTGGAAAGTGAAGATATCACTCGAACGGATTGGCCAGTGTGCACTTCTGATTTAAATCCCATAGAACATTTATAGGATGCTTTGTAGAGATATCGCACTATTATATCCTCCAAGGAACATCTAACAACTGAAACAGATGCTGATTGAAGAATGGACACTCTTACCTCAAGAACTGTTGTACAATCTGGAGTATGGAGAGATGGTGCGAAGCAGCCATTGTAGTAAGAGGAGGGCATATTCCATACTAAGGAACATCTACTTGCTGTTCTTCCTCTTGGACAGACAATCATGTGTAACGATATTATAAGTTCAATAAAGCCTTCTTTTTTGTTTGATTCCATACTATATGCATTTTATTCATTTTTGAGCAACTATGCTTTTGTCATCGTTTAAGTGCAAAATAATGTCTCTCATTTCTGAATTTCATGCCTCTCAGATGATCTCTCGTGGAGTAATGGCAAAAAAAAAAAAAAAAAAAAAAAAAACCACCTGTTGCTTAAGTTTTGTACACCAGTGTATTATGATTTAAATTGTTAATGATTATTCGTTAAAATCTTACTAGTTTCTCCTAAAAAATATTAAAATTATGATAATTTTATTTAATAACATTAAATTTTCAACATACGAATTTATTTGGTTTCGTTTTTTGCCGATTTTGGATGCTATATGATATGTAATGATAATCTGGCAACCTATTTTAAAAGTCACCAGTTAACGTGAACTACAACTCGCATCTGATTTTTCACTTTAACCATGCTATGTATTTCACTCAAAACTCTTTATAGGCATGCCTGGTACTAATAAAAAGAATCCGTGAAATTTTCAGTGAAATCGGTCTAGTAGTTTTTGAATCTACAAGGCACTCACATATGAACATTGCTTTAATTTATATAGATGTATATATAGTCACATTTAGTTTATTGTTTGAGACCCTTATAATAGGTTTTATCCTCACTGCTTTACATTAAAAGACCTTTGAAGACTTGTAAACATGCATTATCAGACACACATACAGTATTCTGATTTTATTAAACTTTTACTTGAAAATTTACTTGATTTTTGAATAGTATCGAAATTTAATTTGAATATTCATTCTTCGATTTAAAATGAGTAAGATGTAATACATGGTACGAGAAAAAAATTTGTTCAATCAAATTTTTTTTGAACACAGATGAGTTGGTCTATTGAATATATAAAAATAAAATTTTCGAAGATAAAATATTGTTCACACAGAAATTTCATAGATGATCTTTTTAAAGATTATATTTAATTAATATTGATAATTTGGAAGAGCTTACTTTAAGCTTTTATATTTATTATATAATGTTGACATACGCAGTCTTGAAATATATAAATCATTTTTATAAGTCATAGTTATATATATAGAAACAAATTGTTTAAAATGAAGTAGTTGAATAGTTTACAATAAAGTATATAGATAAAGAGAGTTACAAAATGAACAGACACAAATGATAAAAAAATTCAAAGATAAAAATCACAGTTTATAAGAAACAAAAGTCTTTATACAAGAGCACGTTTCAAAATTAGTTATTCACTTGATCCCAATGAGGGTGTATCGGGGAAACTCCAAAGAAGCAATATATAATTGATTTGGTCAAAGAAACATTTTATAACAACTCTTGTTGATGTATGATTTTTGAAATAATGTTTTTGAATTCAATTTCTTTATGGTTCTGCATAATAAAATCACATTTATATGTGTAAGGAATGAGAAATGTCTTGAATTTATTCAACATGACTTATCTACAATAATCATAATACTAAGAAGAACAAAAGTGTACCCTTTATAATTATCGCAGTTTTCGTCACAGCGAGACGAAATTAGTATCAATAGCTTAAGGTAAGTTTAATTACGATACTCCTGGATTAATTAATTAACTTCTATAAAAAGAACTTTCTCATTATTGTTGTCAATTGTTTCACTTATCCGATTTCTCATTATGAGAAACGGCTACATTTTAAAATCAAGGATGAAAATTTCGAAGTTACGGAATTTAGATAAAATCCCTTAATGTTAAGCGAATATATCTCGAATATTTGGTTATTAAAAAGTGTATAACACAAAACGATAGATTATTTTTCTCCAATTCTAAATTCAATTCCAATTATTCAATGATGTAATCGAAAAAATAATGTTAGTATAAGGAAATATAAATTATTAAATGCAGTTACCAAAAAAAAAAGGAAATTGCAAAATACCAAATTATTTATTTATTTGAATTTCTTATATCATGCTTCACAATTCACTCAACTAGTTCAAAAAATATTCTTTTTTGAAATTACGATCAGATATCATTCAGCCTTAAGGAACTGTACATTATTTTGTAATGTTTTGATTAATGACCAATGTATCATGCAGTGTTAAGAGCGGGGAAATATCATAAATAGCTTGTGCGAATTAATATGCGTACAGTCCCTAACGTTTTTTTTCACGAATATCTCCGAAAATAATAAACTTGTTGAAACAAAATTTAGATAATAGATAATTAAAACCAATTTTTTCTCTAATTCCATAAAAAGAATTGAGTTTCGTAATCAACGAAAATTTTTGGAAGTTAATGAACTTTGATAAGTAAGTGAATTAATTAAATAATTACGACATAATTTAGTTCCGTCTGAGTCGTGAACATTCATGCCATTTTGCTCATCTGTGATAAGAATTGAAAATTTTTTTAAGAGTGCTCCATTTCATTTTACGACTGTACTATTGTTAAAATTGAATTTCTTTATTAGTTCTGAATCGCTACTATTTCCTTTAAATTGAGCTATGGTAGCTTAACAGCTTCTGCTGCCATATATAGAACAAATTTTGAGCGCTGAGTTCCTCCTAAGACCGTAGTTATATAAGGGGAGGTGCTACACGTTGTGGAGACACCAAAAAGATCAAAATTACAAAAAAAAAAAAAAGAGTATTTAATATAAACACAATAAAAATATCTCTTTAGGCAATGGTTTAATACAAAAAGCCATTGGATTTTAAGCAACATTTAAATGTGAGTGAAAATTTCATGAAAACAATATTTCAAATTTTAAATCACAAAAAGTTATATGAATACATGTGGAAAAAAAGAGAAAAAAAATAGAACTATAAAAATTTATGAATACACTTACGAAATGTTTGCGTATTATAAAATAAATGCATGATGAAAAATAGTTGCACCAAGTTTCATGAAGATCATATAAAAATTGGAAATTTTAGCATTTTGTGTCGCGTGTCCCCTTAACTGTGTGTGTTAAGACGCCTTCTCGTTGATGAATATACAAATCCGGAAAATGAATAATAATTCAATGGCCATCTTTGTTATCTGAATGTGATTCAGAATTTTGAGATCTGCCATGAATAATTTTCATAAAACTCTAGCGTGACATTAATGTGAAAAAATTTCACCGTGTTCTTTCCTGCAATTACTGCAAGACTATGAGCAAAACGTGTTTATTCAGCGTATGAAGCAACAAATGTGCAGGTATGTTTTAAATTTAAAAATAAAATTCTAAGTATTTTAAGATAAAAATGTTAAGTTATTTTGACTAGATTGTTCCTATTTTGTTACTACACCTTGCTCCTTCTTATTTTTAATTTCCTTTTTTGAAACAATAAAACCTTTAGTACTTAAAAGACTTAGCAAATTATTGAAAGAAAACGCTATGAGTAAAGGATATATTCTTTGTGCATCTAGTGATATTTACAATGATATGAATTAAGAAAAAAAAATATTTAAGTCATCCAAAAATTCAGCAAAAACTTTTTTAATATTTTTTTAACCTTCAAAGTTGGATTTCATTTTCCTATGATTTTTTTTTTTTTTTAAGAATAAAATCTGTATTTCGATGATGGACATCAAATTTCTTTTATCAGATTTAATTCATCATTAAAAAACATCATTTTCCCTTCAAACTGTTAAGCTAAGGAAATTTTAGGTTTCAACGAGGGAATATGTGCTCAAAATTAAAAAGTAGTAATTATTTTTCGATTATACTGCAATTATTTTTAATGTACTATTTTCGTTCAGATATCCATGTTTTTAGTTGAATTACATTGAATTAATATATGATAATAGTATATTAATTTTATAAATATGAATTAGAGCTATATTTAATATGTAGTTAATTTTATTGTACACAAAATTTATAAATTTTAAAGGGTCTTCGACTCTATGGTGTACAATGAGAGAAGTAAAAAACGTAATTTAACTAATGCCAAGCTCTTTTTTTTCCCTGTATTTATTAATAATTTCTCCAGTTTTCTCCAATATTCTTGCATTTAATTTAATTTAATTTAGATTACTGGATATATTCAATTGTACTTTCTTGAGGGCTATTAAAATCTTACGATTAATTATATTTAAAAAGTGAATGGACAGAAAATAATTCAAAATACATACAGCCGGTTCTTAGAGCATTGCCTTTTTCAACACATTATAAAGCATAACTTATTACTAAATGCCACCTCTTGGGCGGTTTTAGGAGAGTTCCCTAACGCATAAAGAAGACAATAGCATTCAGGCGTATCTCCATCAACAAACGGTCCTCGACTTTTCATTGGCCGCCACCGCACCACATTTTCGTGACTCCAAGCTTTTAGTATTATCTATTGTGATTAGCGCTAAGCCTCACTGCTTCAACAAATAATACCACTAATGATATATTAAAACCCTTTATTAATAACTCGGTTGGCTCTCCTATCCAACCAATGAAATACCGGAGAGCCGTTGTTATTTTTTGCCGTATTGTCATAACTTCAATTCAATGGAGCACGCAAAATATTCTTCTCCATTCAACTATGCGAGGGTATTTTACTCTGATTGAATTAAGTGCTATAGTTGCCCTCTTGAGATAAAGTTGAGTCATTTAAGGAGGAGGAAAGTGTTGTGTCTATCTTATTTCAGTCAAAATAAACTTTTTACTGAAGGTATGAAGTTATCATGTTTAATAGAGCTTTTTAGTCTGGTTTGAAATATGAGCAATTTTAGAAAAGCGATTTCCAAATAGAAATCGACAAAATATATAAACGTATAGTATCAATTACATAATAAATTTTTATACCAATTGTTTGGTATAAGTAAGAATATAAATTACGTATGGAAATCCGTTTAATTTTATTTTTAGAAGTAAGGGTATGATTCACACATGCCTATAATAAAAAATATTTAATATTTTTATTTCTCCATTTCCCACCCAGCAGAAGATAAGACGAAAAGTGAAAGATATTTTAAAATAATATCACTATACGAAAAGATTTCACATAAAGCTTTGTTGCCATGGAGTTTGGAATCAGTTACAGATTGTTATTGATCAATCTCGATTCTTTTCTGGGATCTATTTTGAAAGTTAAGTAGGCAGTAACAGAACTGATGCAAATGTATTGAAATGATAACAATGATTAAAATGGAGAAGTAATGATATGAAACTCATAAAAATTAGTAAATTTTATTTTGCCAGGGAACTTGCCAATGTCCGTTTATTCAGAAGTATTTCACATATAAAGAGAGAGGCACAAAATCAATGGAATATTGGTGTGAAAGAATAATGATAATGTATCTTTATCTGAAAATTTAAAAAAAAATCGCAATTTTGATTATACAAAATTCATAACATAAAAGCTTCTAATTACTCATAGAGAACATTCACTTGAGTTCTTGTGACTCTACCCATTTTATATTCGTGAACTATTTTGTTTGTTGTGGGGTTAAAGTGTCTAATTTTTGAGCAAGATTTGTGATTCATATAGATGAATAGTTTGACTGCAAGATAATAATGAATGGGAAAAAAATGAAGAGATAATTGTTTAAATTAATCAAAGACAATGTTGGAAATTCAAAATGGATTATAATTTCTATCTTCTGATAATTTAGCTAGTATATTAATGATACAGTCAGAGATATTAAGAGCTGCCTCCTCCCTTCTTATAATGAGAATCAAAAACAAATCACACACACGCGCGCCACTGTTCTTTTACCCTTCTTTTTTAAGGGGGAAAAAACTCACGTTGGAAAAAAATGTAAATATGCTTATTTTTGAGAAATTGTACATGCGATATCATTATGTGTTTATTTAGTTATTATGCAGGATTTCATAAATTCCTTAAAGTTATACAAGAAAATAATGTACTTGACCTATGAATCAATAAAGAATAGGCTTAGTTCCTCTTGTCCAAATTCTTCCATTCTTTTATACTCAACTTTTTAAGATTCTACTGTTAATTTGCATTGCTGTTATTGATTTAGTAAACAATAATTATATCGAAAAATCAAATTCGGAAAAAAAAATCTCTCTAATAAGCCTTAAATTTTATTATTTTAAGAAAATCCAGCTTAGCTTTAATCACGTATAAGTTTATGCATTTCTCCGTTTATGCTATTTTAAAACCTATTGTTTGCTAACATGGAAGGAATTTTAAGTTGTAAAAACCAGTTATTTGTTTTCCTGATTACTTATTAATATCTTTTATTAATAAGTAAGAATATAATTATTTTTAGCATTTTTTATTTAGTTATTTGTGTGAATTTATCACTTAAATATTATTTCAGATACGCTGACAAATGTTCACCAGTTTGTAATGGGTCCCATGCTTTCTTCTCTTCAACTAACCTTTTGGGCTACTCTAAGACATTATTTGATTTGAGAACCTTGACTTGTGAATAATCATTTATATATGTAAATTACTATATATATATATATATATGTGTGTGTGTGTGTGTGTGTGTGTGTGTGTGTGTGTGTGTGTGTGTGTGTGTGTGTGTGTGTGTGTGTGTGTGTGTGTGTGTAAGTGTGTGTGTGTTGTGTGTGCTGCTTGCGCGTATGTATCGATGTTGGTAGACTTATCCCGATTTATAAGTTTTTCTTGATTCGGATCCTCTTTTTCTATTACTGAGGTAAGTAGAATTTTCAGTTTATCTCGGGTGAAGACGAGTTATAACTTATGATCTACATTCGTAATAATAAGGATATTTCTGTATTATTCTAAGAATAGGATAATTGACTATTTATTGATCTCAACGGAGCAGATCATCAGTAGAGAATCCAGTGTTCTATAATCAAATTTCTTCAAGCGATTTATTTCTAGAAATACATAAATTATTGTCACCGATTAATGAATTATTCATTTGTTCTTAATAGATACTACTTTTAAGTTTAAAAGCATTCAGATTGCAAAAACAATCTTACGAAAAATAAAACAATCACATTATGAAAATGAAAGTTTATTTTATAATATCAATAAAATATACAATTTTAGAGTATAATCAAGGTCCATTTTACTAAATTAAATAAACTTTTTTTGATTTATTTTTTTACTATGCAAACAAATTTACTATCAGTACTGTGAATTTAGTGTGTTTTGTAAATTTAGTGTGTTTTTAGTTTAATACCTTGAGATTTTCTTTATTACTATAAATATCAGAATTACTTGACAAAGAAATATTCAGAATCATATTTTCCTCATTGTAAGTCTATGAAAATTAAACAAGCAGAAATGTAGACTAGTAATAGATGTTATGACAAAAAATCGAAAAATGTCTTAATTGCCAAAAAAGTAATAGTATTTCTCCTCTTTATTTGTTTATTTATTACATGTTTGCATGAGTGGGATTTTTTTTTCAATCAGATGTATCTAAATGATAATATTTCTTTCCTCCTTTTCAATTTGTTTGCATAACATAGTTTTAGAAAGAGATTTATAAGTTAGATATTCACATTTTTAATAAGTTAAGTATTTCAGACTAAAGAAATTTTGAAGATAACTATTAATTCTATTTTTACATTTATTCATTTTAATTTTGTTGAATCAGATAAATTTCTTTGGTCTTATTTTGCGACATTTAACCACTTTTCAATAACCAAATTTAAAAATTTATATGTGTTATATAATTAATTATTTTTTTTTCTAATTGCTAAATGTTCGATTTGTGGCAATTGCATTGAATAGCTGAGACTATCAGGTGTAAATTTAAATAGAATAATATTTTTTGCTTTAAATTGCATTTGCCTTTATTAAACAGAGGGTAAAAATCTATAATTCAAATAGTTAAATATGACATTCCTTTCAAAGAAAAGAAGTACTTTTATTACTAAATATTTCAACAAAATATTGTTTCCATATTTTTGACTTACAACTATGAATAGTATTTGATATACGAATGTACTGGATGAAATTTCAATAATTTTTCTATAAAAGCTGAATTTTTTTAAAAAATTATTTTACTAAAAGGAAAAGCAACGGGACCTGTATCATGAGTATAAAACATATTTTCTCATACTGTTATAAAACAGACTTTCTTCAAAATATACTTTAAAGTTTCATTCAGTTCAATAATCATTCTTGTTCTTGTTCTATTGTCTCTTTAAAATTAGATACTAGAGCAAGATATATAGAAGAGATACAATTATCTATAGAAAACAAGAATAACGCAGCATTATCATAACAATGATATTTTTAATTTTATTAAGTCGGTAAAACCCAAAATTTGTTCATGAATGTAATCATGTAACGCAGCTTAGTTAGTTTAATAGCGAAGTCTTTTAGAATTCCAAAACTCCTTAATCTGTTATGTGCTAACAGCTTTTCGTAGTTTTTTACTCACTTTGATTTTTAAAATTGTGTACAATACACAACCATGTATGTTCTTTTTTGCTCATAGATGAAATGTAATATCAATCAGTTCATTACCTTGATTTTCAATACACATTTCGATATCAAAAAAGAGAGCCCCTAATCCATTCTACTGATATATATTATAATTGAGGCGAAAACAGAAAACGCACTAGGTTTTAATTCTATTTTCAAAATAGTAACATTCTCAGATTAAAAGTTTGTATTGTGTGTGTGTGAATGAAGTTATTTAAAATGATCTAAACCAAAATCTTATAATCTATATAAATGAAAAATAGCATGATTATAATTTTACATTCATATCCATTCAACATTTTCTTTAAACCTACCCTTTCGTATATATATATTAATTTCATAGCTCTCAAAGTTCAGTTTGAATTTGTGTAACTTTTCGAGGCTTAAATCTTTTTCTTCTTTTTCCTTTCTGATATTTCGACTACTATATAAATAGAGTCCACTGTAAAATTCTTGTATAATAACCTCGTTTTATTGCTTTTTTTAAATTTTCTCTTATCTTGTTTATTATGTTCATTCTAAACATGAAAAACGTGTAGAAAATTTTTGGCAGATATCCCTGAGATTGGTTAAATAGATTAAGGAAAGATCAACAGACTGTCTGAGTCCTAAACATTAGTATCAACGTATCAAAAATATGTTTCGTTATATTGAATATATTAGCTATTACAAAATCTCGAATACGATTTGTTTTTAAACAAATAGGCTATTCTGAGACATAGTCAGAAAAAATAATATTGTTGATGAAGATATTTTAAATCTGTTCTAAACTGTTTATAAATTGAAAATTAAATTTGTTTTTAACCATTATTTATAGAACAATTTTTAAAAACTATTATTTTAATTTATATTTTAAAAATAAAGCAAAATATTATCGAAAATAGATGATTTTATAGAATTACTCTTTAGACCACTTTATGATACTACAATTTAGCTTATATTTACAAATTATGCCCTTCTAAGGGTTTAATATTCAATCTTCTTTGAATTCAAATAATCATTGAACGCTTATTTAGCTCATTGTAGGGAGAATCTTTATAATCCTTTCTGGTAAATGTTTTACCTCCCATACTTTGAATTATAGTTTACAAGACAAACTAAATATTTCAATACTTTTCAACAGAAAAGCAAAGTTTTGGATTTTCAATAATGTATACATTTAGTTTCTGATTATCCTGGGTGATAAGTTCTTTTTCACACATTTCTATTTTAATTTTATTTGTTTAGGGATACAAAATATTAATATAAATATATTGCATAAGAATAAAATATAATAATATGATTCTATTTTGATTTTTTCAACGAGATAGAGAAAATATGTTCAGTAATTTTGAAAACATTTTTTAAATAACCATAAACCGGTTAATAGATGTTCGGATAATCTTTTAAAATGGGTATAGAAGCATTGTAAGTAAAATCAAATTAGTTTGACGGTTTAATGAAAGAATCTTACACATAGTTCTCAATGTCACAACAACAAATGTCTTGGATTACAAAATAACTAATGTAAAAGCAACTACAGGTATAAATTCTACTCACGAAGCATTATAAAAAGGCCTAAAATTAAGGAAAACCCAATAAACTTGAATTTACAGCAGATGTAAGTCCGATAAGACTCCTCCAGTGCTCCTTCAGAAAGAAACGTGAAGGTTGTACAAGATTCGAAACTTACAGCAAACATCACAGATAACAAGAGACTTTGTTTGCTGAACCAAGTAAACGTAAGACGAGTTTTTGGAAAGTTCATTTGAAGAAGATAAAACTAAATAAAATTTCTTCTTTAAAAAATAAGGAGAAAAAATAAACTTAGTTCTTTGAACATCGCATCCTCTAGAACTTCTGTACACCTAACTGTGTGGTCGGTCCATCTGGCTCTAATTAGTATTAAGAAAAAATCAACCTTCGAGACCGGTGTTCCCACTAGGACTGACTGGTCTTGGTCTCCGGGTTGTAAATCACGGCGTTTAAAAGCTGTTTAGGAGGACTAATAAATTAAATTTTTTACTATCCTAGATCCATTTAGGAGTTTTGCGGGTGGCGTGAACTATAAACGTTTTATGGCCCATCAGTTTCTGCACCTATCATCCGATAAAGGCCCAGGATGATTAGTTTCTGAGTGTTTGTATGTCGAGAGAGGATCTCAGTCATCTGGTGTCAGGATCTGAATTCGTGATTTTAGTCATCTTAAAAATATAGATATGGGCTTGAAAATGGTCGTAAAGGACGTCCTCATGAAATAAATTACTTATGCTTAGTGCAGCGAAGTTGTTATGTGTCATAATAATATTAACTATTTAAATAAATTTAGAGGGCATCAAAGTTATATGTCATTTTATATTGATAAGATACCTTTTGATTTAATTTTGAAACAAATACATTGACTCTGATAAATAGTTTTATTTCAATTTCTCCAGATTGATTTTAATATTCCTATTTTCCTATAGTAAAATAAAATATTCATGAAATACACATACAGTAGCTTACAAAAAAATGGATAAGGAGTAAAAATCAAATTAGTTTTTACAATAAAATTACAATAATTTTGAATTCACCAGACTTTCTTTAAAAAAAAAAAGAAATCAAATTTTCGAAATATTGATTTTTTTTTATTCGAAGAATAAATGCTATATATTCATAAAAAAATGTTTTCCTATAAATCTAATTTATTGTGTTTATAAAACACACTTTTAACTCTCCTCTCCACTGATAATCAATTTGAAAATAAGTGCAGAGAACAATTCTTCTCCAAATTTAACTTTTAATTTCTGTGCTAACATGGAAAATAATAACAACAATAATTTTAATTTTGAAAAAAAAAAAATTCATAGTAATTTTTTAAAGAATCATAAAAAATGTTTTTTTCTTAAAAAAGCGTATAATTTTGATATTAAGAAAAGTTCCCAAGAGCGAATGATAAATTAATAAACAAATTGTCAAGTAATAGCTCAAATATATCTTTAAATGATATTTTTCTCTGAAAACGAAAAACAACAAAAAAAAATTCTCATTTTATTATTTAGTAAAATAGATGTTAATTTGCAAATTCAGTTACGAATTTATTAACATTAAATTTATTGGGGAATCATAGGACTTTATAAGCTCAAAAAATTTATGAGAATTGATTGTTTACAGAAGAAAATCAAAAGAATTAACTTATTCAACAATAAACTAAATTGATTAGTACTCACTAAAGAAAAAAATATATTATCTTTAATAAAATTTCCATTTCTATGAAATGAGAATGAGCATAATTAGAATTTTAAATTTTTAAAATATAGCAAAAAATAAATGTAATTCCGTTTATGTGTTTAAATAATTCTTTTATTGTATACCTTATCATTTTAGTTTAATTGCTTTTTTTCGCTTGTTCCTGTATTTAAATTTTAAACAGATTCTTAAATCGAGAATCCGTAAAAATGGAATATTACTGTTCAGTGTAATTCTTCTTTAGTTTATAACTGTGTATATATATATATATATATATATATATATATATATATATATATATATATATATATGTTATATATATATATATACATATATATATATATATACATATATATATATATATATATCATATTATATATATATACATATATATATTACATATTAGTGCGCATTATATTTATAAGTTTCCTTACCTTTGAACTAATTTTGTTAATTGGAGTTCGTGAGTTATCTTAATTTTTTTAATACGATCAATATCATCTTTTCAGTCCTTTAACGTACATCATATTTACTATAACATATACATACATATATATATATATATATATATATATATATATATATATATATATATATATATTCACTTTAATGAAAATAACAAGAAATATTAATGTAACATTTATTAAAATTATTTTTAAATACAAAAGAATGAAAATGCAATCGAAAGTGATTTATTTATTGTTTAAATAAATAAACTTATTTCAAAAACTTAAGTGGTAGCCAAGCAGGATGCCAAAAAATTTTCTAAATGTAGCTGTCATTCTAATCTATCATTATAATGATGATACAATTTCCAATTAAATTTAAAGTCATTTTTACTTACTTTTAAAAAAGAGTTTCATTTCTATAAGAAAGAGCTATTTCAAAAATCGGAAATTTCATTACAAAATTATACAAAGATATTTTTAATGACTGGCACACACACAATTTTTCTAAGGAAGAATTTGCTCTTTATTTTTGTAAGGAAATTATCCAATGTATTTATTTATAAAAGAATATGCTAACATTGACGAGCTACAATTACAAAATTGTCGTAGCTACACCCTTTTTTGGACAAATTAAATTAAAAATAGCACCAAATTTTGTAAAACTATGCATTCAAAGTGACCACCACCAGAAAACTGAATGATATCTGGCGATACAGAGGACTGGTCGCAGAAGAAAGAATGACCTTATTCTTAACCGGTGACCCCCCCCCCCCCACGAAGAGGCAAATATTTAACTTCGTGTGATTTCTTTTCTTTGAAGCTACTTAAAAGATAGGAAAAAAAGTTTATTTTTTGTCTCTGCCGGTGATTATTTACGAAATTGAACTTCATCATAGACGAATAACTTCAACAATTCAAGTTGTAACACTAAACATGCTGAAAAAGGTGTTTAGTTGAGTTCTATTACTGAGTACTTATAATTTAATAAGCTTTAAATAGTGTTATTCTTTACATAATTTGACAAAAAAAAATTACAACTTCCTTAGTTTTGTAACAGTAGATTTTCAAATTTGGGATTTTCTTTTGTAATGTTCATGTATTATACAGAAGCGTGCTACATATATTGAAGTACGCTGATTTTTTTCAATTATTAATTTTTCTTAGCAAATAAGCCCTAAAAATGTATTTTTTTAAAAAATCACCAAATTTAAATATTTTAATTTTGCTAGAGGACTCATACCTTTTAATGGATGTTGAGGTCATAAGCAGAACGGAATATTTATAAACTTACTCAAAACAATTGCACCAAAATCTTTATTTTTATTGACATAGTTGAAAAGATTAATAATAAAATTATAATAATTAATTACTAATAAAACTTCAAAAGTTAATTAATTCGGAATCTGTATTTATAAAAGTTAATGGAAAAAAAATTGGCAAATCTAATTATTAAATAGGCTTTAAACTTCAGGAAAATCTTTAATACAATTTGTCAGCAGAAATACATAAAAGCATTTTGCAAGCTATGCAATGAAATTAAATTAAAAAAAAAATTTTTTTTGTTGCTACAACCAGTATATCTACAATATGCAGAGTTCTTGTTTATAAGCTCTGGAATATATTTTGCCTCTTTTTGTTGAAAAGGGAGTAATAGACATGCTAATTGATTGATTTTTGGATCAAGTAGCGGCTCTTCATCATCTAATGAAACAAAGTTTGTACTTTTTGTTCCATGTGTGTGTTCAGTTTTTCCGCAATACTTATTCTAAAGTCCAAAATTTTAAAATGACTTTCCAGAATACCCTTAATTTCACAATCTCTTTGGTATTCCAGCCAGAAATTGGCTGCTGACAATTCTGTTATGTTAATTAAATTTACTATCCCCTTTTTAATCCTTGGTTTTAATCTGTAAAAGCTAATCTCTTCCAAATACAGATTGTTTAGTCTTTTTTTTCGCCTCCTTTTTTTAAAGATATATGAGTTATGTTATCTTCCCTATCTATTTCTTCATCAGCTTTATTTAAATCAGAAAATTAATTATTCAGTACATCAAGGATTGGATCTTTAACGTCATCAATCCAGTTTTCAATTTCGATGTGAGATAAATCTACATTTGCAATTAACTCTAAGACATCTAATACTGCAAATACTTTAAAATACAAATATTTATTTATCTGATATGTTTGTTTATTATTTTAAATTCTTAAGAAATGCTAATTTGTCCACTAATTCATAGCTAAAAAAGTAAAGCATAATTTATAAGAGAATATCTGGAATATAAGAGAACTAATCTTAATAACACAAACGATAAATTGAAACCCAATATCTATTTTAATGGATGTCTTTAAAATAAGTGATATCAAAGCAAATAATGACGTTTTTTCCGGATTTATTAATAATTTCACAAAGCAAGAGTTAAAGCTACCATAATTATCTTACAACATCACCAAAAACTTATGAATAGTATATATAAATTGAAAACTTACTCAGAAAGCGCGAAATTCTCGACTGACACGACCACTAACCATGAAACCTTAGTTACTTAAGGAGTCTCATGGCAGAAATTGAGAAGTTGATTCTGGTATTCCCAAGAATATGGACAACTTATACAATTATGACAGTTTCGATCGTATCAATAATATAAGGGCAAAATCTTGGGCATCCTCCTCGGTTGGGTGAAATCAGGGACACTTCCCTTGAGGGCTTAAATAAAGAGAACGTTCTCCTCAATTGTTGAAAATTAAAAAAAAAAAAAAAAAAAAAAAAAAAAGAAAGAAAGTAAGCCCACGCTGACATTTCAGTCTCCCCAGCTTTCTGCAATGTCAGCCAGTTCTAATCCCAGAAAGTGTAGTATATGTCCATGATACAGTGTGGATATTCCACAGGCATCCATCCGGGTGCTAAAAAGGGGACTCTTACCTCAGGTGTTTAAATGGAGTAAGAGCGCGTATGTGGGCGAGAAATACCATACCAGGTGAGACAGGGACAATCCAGCCCGGGCAACAGTGCATCGAGTTTTGTGGTGCATTTGCATCCCTGTCGTAATGGCTTAGTCTGAATTTCTTTTTTTTTTTTCACCAGACACTGTCTTATTCCAAACAATTAATGCACGAAGTGCGGAGTAGGAGAGGGGTGTAACTATCTCAATAAGTGACAAAACTTCGTTGTCATACTGTAAACAAACAATAATTTGTTGCTAGGTTTCAAATGTGGAAAATGGATTTTTAATTCATCCTTTGTAATGCCTCTTCAGTTCCTGCTTGCTACAATAAAATCTATCGCAATAGAAATAAAACGTAGATTTTAAATTTTAAGAGGATATATATAGAGAGGGAGAGAGAGAGAGAGAGAGAAATTAGCATCTAGTTAAGGTTGTGAGCGTTATAATAGATTAGGTACAAGTCATGGTTCTATCAAATATATCCATTTACAAGGTTGCTTCCTGTTATGCTGAATTGGATCTCAAAATCTATCTATAGAATGGTGAGGGTGTTAGAAGAATGAAATGGCAACTCAGGAGTTATATTTGATATCTGGCTGGGGTTCTGAATTACTAAGTTATTCCCAATAACCCTAGAGTAACCTCAGCAATTGTTGGCTGGTTGGTATTATTAAGATCGTCCGAGGGTTATTGGCGACAGATCTCATCCTTTTTAACCTCGATCAAGTGATAAGGATGATACTTGAGCTGCCCCCCCTCTCCTAACTTCAACACCACGTCAATGGGAAGACTTTAAGCCTCGATAGATTTAACATATATCAATAACGGTTACACGGAGGGTCTTTTGTTCAGTCAAGGGTAGAACCGCCACCCCGGGAGTCCGCAACCATGACCATTAGGCTATCGCGACCACCTAGTCTTAGTGAAGTTAATAAAAATAAACTGATATTTGGCAATACGAATAACTATTTGCATATTTTGTTTACATGCTTAACATATCTTCCAGCTTATTACAATAAAACTTGATTAACGAATAATTGAATGCATATAAAAGAGTGAGCATCACTAAAAAGGTTTTATAAATTATTTCCAAAGACAGCGTTGTAACTTAATTCAAAAATGCCTATTTTAAGAAATTTAGTGTAAAGGAAAATTGAGGCTATCTATGATGAAAAGCCCCTTAAAGTCTTTTATTTCTAAATTGAATTATTTTTGTATAACAAACTCCATCTACCATTTTCTATTCCTTGACATTAATAGCGGCATCAACCATTTTCTATCCTGTGAATCCATCTATCAAACCAAACTCTCTATCCACACCCTAAGTGATGTGGCGCTGAAGAATTTCTCCTCAATACCTCCAATCACGTCATTAGGTCCATTCCTGCCATTCTACCCCTAACCGAAGAAGAGGACCGCACGGTTAATGACAGTCATCAATAACCTTCGAGTCAGGAAATCGAGCCCCCGCCACCCTTTAAAATCTCTTTCGACAATGTGCTTAATTTCCCAAAGTGTAAACGCGAGCCGAGAGATGCTAAGCCATGCATAAAAGTGGGTAATGTAACTTTTCCGGGGCCCCATTTCGCATTACACGGTGCTTGAAACCCATTATCCCCCAAAAGGTCTCTTATGCCATCCGGAGCGTACGTAATTAACGCACAAAAGTGGCGAGGAAAAGGTAAAGTCTTTGACGCAACCCCAGACTGAAAGTCATTAATTTCCGTGCATAGCTGTGGCTAGTTGAAGCGCATGATCTGACACACGATGGTGGATGTTATGATGTCTGACACAATCTCTCTTCCTCGTACGCATGCTTGACCGTTTAAAAGCAGCTCCTCAGACTCTGAAACAGTGTTTTAAGAGGACTTTACAAAAGAGGGGGTTGTTGGCTACCGATATTTCGATCGAGGAAGAGAGTAGGCCTTTATTAGCGAATTAATCATTCTAGATTTTTTTTTAACTTAAATGTTTCGTCATTTATCATAAGTAAAGATGAAGTTAAATTATTTTTGGATAGAAAAAATATTAATACCTGCCAAGTAATGTCTGAACAGTCAATTTTTTGTACGCTTAGGGTTATCTGTTTAATGTTTTTTCCCCATTTAATTCTAAATATTTTCCTTTAGTAAAAATAGTGCTATAACTAAAATTAATTTTTAAATTGTTGAAGAACTTTATTAGTATTGCTTTGTAAAAATATGTCTTCAATTTAAGAGGCAAACGTTTTACATAATGTATGATATGTGATCGCTTATTAACGTCGCACTCAGAAGCAACAAGAGGACTATTGGCAACGGACCCTGTAATTTTGAACCTCGGTCAAATGACGTGAACCACACCTGAACTGGAACCTCCCTCTTCTAACATCCACATCACGCCACTGAGAGGTCTTTCAGCCTCGACAGATTTAACGTGCATCAGCCTCGGCTAAATGGCAGGTCTTCAATAGTATCAGGTTTCGAATCCGCGGCTCGACGATAATCGTCGGCCACGATCCCGTGACCATGACAAAGTAGCTACCGTGGCTACTTTTACATGTATACAAACTTTATATGTGTTAATTCTAATATAAAGTAAGTGAAGCCTCTCTTTTAAATTTTATTTTTTTACAAATTCCAGTTGAAAATACATTTTGATACTTTCGTATTAATTTCTATTAGCAAACTTTGATGAATTGCAACATATTTTTTGTTTGTGTTGGAAACTGTTTAGCAATTGCTATTAGGATGTGAACAAACATATCTCTTTCATTCATAACCTGTCCTTTCCTCCTCATAAATTCCACAAAGTAGATATGTAGGTGGTGGTGAGCTGCTTCATGATTTTTTCCCCCGCCTTTTGCTTTCGACCACCGTAATCGAATGGTCATGATCATGAGATCATAGCCGAATTGCTTCCGTCGAGTTCTGGTTTTCACTTAAGACCCATCTTATAGAAGGCTGATCCATGCTAAATTTGTCGAAGATCAAATTTTTCTCTCGTTTAAAGCGTGGGTTTCAGCTCGCAGATAACTTCCCCGTCACTCACCAAGATTCAAAATTGCGAGAGCCATCTCCAATTGCTTTCGTGTTGCATCTAAGAATGATCTTAATATAAGTAATCAATAAATACGTACATCTTTCTTAGTTTTTCTTTTTAAAATTTCTGTTTTAATTGTAAGACTTTAATGTACAGACACACAAATTAAATTCTTATTACATGATATTTACCCGAGCAGGAACAAAGATAAAGTTGTATTAGGTTTTTCATTTACTCAATTTATATTTTCTTAATTATTTGAAATATACTATTTTGAACAATTAAAATTATGTTTCTTTTAGAAAAATAATTTGAATTTTAGTACTAAATTTGCTTTTTTTAAAAAACTTACTTTAGGTGTAATTTTTGTAGACATAAATGTAATTTATCCACTTGTTATAAAATTTTAAGAAACTCACGTGATATCCTATATTCGTCACTTTTGAACTCAATTTTATCAAACCCTAAATCAAATCTAATCAATCTTTATCAAATTCCGCATGTACAACAAATTTCATGAATGACGCTTTCGATACGCAGGGTCCAATATCCTCTAACCCATGCAATCCCCGAGCAATGTTAGCCCAAAGATATGCAACACAAGAGGACAACAATTAGCGAATCAATCATAAATGTTCATTTTCCGCAACATTAGCTCGAATCTCTTATATCCCCCTACGATTCTTTTTACATTTTCCTTGCATCCAGAAAGAATACTTTTCCGGCTGGAGATAAAATAAAAAAAAAAAAGTGATGAAAGTGTGGAAGAGGAAAAAAAACGGGGGTAAATGGTCTCTCCCCCGTCTTTTTGCACCTGCGGTGGTTTGTAGGCGCGTGGAGAATTGAGTCTTGCGAGCGAAACAAGTGAAGTGGAAGTTATGAGACTCCAGTATCGATCATTTACGGTAAGAGGGCAAACTGTTTTGTTGGGAGGTCAACTTTTTGTGATTTTTTTTTTAGCGTGAGTGGTGTTACGTTTCTATAATTGTATTCTGTCCTTTGATGCGTATGGAAACGGATGTAATATATTCCTAGATGAAAAGCATATTGTGAAAAGGGCTGGTTTCTTTTGATACTGATTATTGTAGACATTAAAAAATTGCATTTTTCTTCCCAAAACAATATAAAATAGATTTGAATTTTTCTAGGAGATATAAATGTACTGATAAATGTTAAAGAATTAATTTTTTGATTTACTTAAAATGAGCATAATATCAAATACATAAAAGAAGGGGCATAATGTCGAATGCATGAAAGAAAATTAGAATTAGAAATTTGACTAATTATTTCTTTTTCAAATTTTGCGGGTATAATAATTAAATTAAAATTTATAAATATTACATACATATATCGCAGCTGATGAAAATAAATAAAAATCTCACAATTATGTATAGCACATCTCTTAGTTGGTTTGCTTTAAAATCACTTTTTAAAGCTGCATAATACATGACAGTTACTAGTGTCAAACTGGGTTATTTAGAATCTTGGTGAAATGATGAAGACACATCTGATCCTCCTGAACTGGTATCTAATCTCTCCCCTCTAACTTTTCCACTAGGCTAAAATATGCGTAAATAATGTTTCCCGTTTTTCTAATGATGACTATTTGAAAAAATAATACATTGATAAAATTAATTAATTTAATCATTTTAACAAGTTTAATATTTCTAACAATGAAGAAAAGAGAGTGTGACAGAGTGAGGAAAAAACATCCAGAATGAAACTATTGAACTATTAGATGATAACAAAGTTTTATGTAACATAATAAAACAAATTTAAAAGGCTAAATAATATTCGCTTATTCTTAATTGTACTCCTGATACAAGCAAGGTTGAATAAATGATATTTGTAATAAGATATCTTTTAATTTATCGATCCGAATCTGGATTTGAATGCAAAGATAATGAGCATTTTTGTGTGTTTTCTTGCTGGTGAGATATTGGTAAAGTATTATCTTTAAATATATCAGAAGAGTAAAGTGGAAATGGATTGAAAGAAAAAAATATGAGTGGTCACAATAATGAAACTGTTCAAATATAAGGGGCGATAAATCGCGAGCATAATAAAGGATTAAAACTTAAAGCATTAGAACATTTTACGTACCTTTTTTCAGTCATTTCTTAAGCTTCGTTCTTAACGACATGCCAAAATCTTTTTTGGAGTTAGTGAATATTTAATAAGATTCAAAAGCAATATACATGTTTTTTTTTTTTTTACCTCATCGACTTTAGTAGGCCATAATAAAAGCTCAGTCCTCTTACACTGAAACCATTCAGCGTTACTCGTTGCGAAAATTATACAGATTTCCTCCAGTCTTATACAGCCCTCAGCAATTATACCAGCCGCTTTCAAATAGAAATTATTCACGATGCTTTATTAAGTATTTATGATGATGCGAAATAGATAATATGATTCGAGATGAGGCCAAATCAGTTAACAGACAAGAGTAAAACAACTTCAGTTTTTATGTTCAATCGTCATTTGATATAAAATACGGAATAATATTAATACGAAAGTAAGCCTCTTTAATCCAAAGATTCTGATTCATCCATGATTTATTAAATATCTCTTAAGAATTTAGATCTGATGAATCCTTTAATAACATTGCTTTAGAAGCTGAAAGTTAAACCGGCAAAATCGGCGTAAAAAACAATTTTGAAATGACTGCATCATGTCATCGTGTTTAGACTACAAAATGAATTTTTTCCTATGTAAGTTTGGACACTCTTATACAAGATCCAAAACAAAAAATTTCTTTTTCTATTGTAGATCAGGTGATTAGTGCTTAGAAGCTGAAATTCAACTTATTGAATAGTCACAACGAGTCTTTTGAATTTGTATGTGATGTTCATAAACTTAAAGACATGTGTAAGATCCAGTTACTGGAGTATTGTAAAGATCTCGAAAACATCTTGACAAATAGTGATTCTTCCCATCTTAATGCTTTAGGACTGGCTGACAAAATAGGCGTTGTTTCTTCACTTTTAACAAAGAAAGAAAGTCCATCTAACATTCTCAAATTTATTACTTTTCTTAAAAGTGGGCTAAATTGGAGCATTACTTTAAGAATTTTCTAACGTTGCTTATACTACCAGTGAAAGAGTTTTTTCTAAATCGCAAATAATAAAAATTATTTAAAAACTATTGTATACTAAAAATCGTATCTTAATGGGTTAGAAATCCTGGCCATTGAACCTGAATTGAATAATAAAATAGATCTGAAAGAAATTATTCGTGATTTTGCAGAAAAGAAAAACTTCGAAAAGCTGGAGGGCGGCATTTTTTGAGTTTGCCTATGGCAGCAAAAGTGCTACCCTGCTACGAAGTATGGTTTGGAAAAGTTTTCAAAGTGGAGAATTATTGGACAACAAGAAGTAGAACAGACTATCATAGAGGCAGCGATTTGTGTTAATATTTCTAAACAGTTTCTATGTTACGGAAACGATTTCAGAACGCTGGAACTATTGTAAGATGGCTTGAACAAGGTCGTAAACTCGTATACATATATATGGTAATAACTGCCCATCGTTACAGTAAGTCTACTGCTCGGCAATTACGTTTAAAGCTAGCAGCTGTCAATGAAATTTTTGTTTCACTGCAAACTATGTACATAAGGCTTAAGAAATAAGTCGTTTATGCCAGAATGCCAATTGTATGGGTTTCACTGCCTTCATAGTAAAAGAGGGGTAGCTTTAATTGGTGCGCAGAACACCACAACTGTAGTGAGTACCAATGGACCCATGTTCTCTTTACTGATGAGTCGAGCTTAGTTCACCGTTTGATTTTAAAGGTATTTTGCATATAGAGGGAATCAGGAATGTGGAATTTTCCTTCAATGAAAGAATGTGACCGTTTCGGTAAAGCAGTTGTTATGGTATGGGGAGGCATAGTGATTGATGTACGTAACCCCCACACGTTTTTAGCAGAACATTTATGACCTTCCAAAGATGGATGGAGGTCTTAGATCCTTATGTAAAGCTTTTCAGATGAGCATATGAACCTCATTTTTTATTTATTGTTATTTGTACACACGTATCTAAGCGTGACATTTTTTTATTATCATGCATACTTCAATGACGAATTCTTTGAAAGAGAAGCCACCGAGGCAATACCGTAGCAAACAAAATCACCTGAGCTGAATCCGATAGAGAACTTTACGGGATTAAATTGGAAAAACAATTGCACAGATGAATCTTCCTCTTAGATATATAAATATTTTGAGAATCGCATTACTGGAGAAGTTGAACTTAATCCTCTTTCCCAAAATGTATTAACAACATTAGTGCCAGGATAAAATTAGGTTTAGATATGTGTACAAGTCAAAGACACTCACATATCCCATTGAATTTATAAACCTTCATTTTTTTTCAGCGTTCTTTTTTTCATCGGAATAATCCTTGTCAGATATTAAATTTATTTTTATTGTTTTATGCTATAGTTTTATATCATATGTAGCATTCTTAATTTTTCCCTTTGTATTTATGTATCATTCTTCACAAATTTATAAGATAATAATTCGCAGTTTCTGATAAATCTAAGATTTCATGGACGTAAAGATATTCTTTGACATGAGTGAGTGTATATATACTAGTTTTAATGCACATTTGTGGTAATTAGCTCTTCTGGTAATTTAAAATATTTCTTAATATTATTTTCTTCCTTTTTTTCTTCTTTTTTAAAAATCTTTAAGACCTCATAAATTAAGCTTTTATAGAGTTTCAGTGGTGAGGAAGGCTCAGAGATGGAAAGGGAGAGCCTCTGATAAATTTTTAAGAAAACAGTGGAAGAAGAATAATTAAAGAGCCCTAAAACAAACATAGAACGACAGATTTGACTTCAATGAATATATTAATAAACGAATTAAATATATTCATCATATATTCAACCAAATTAATATATTCATATTAATAAATAGATATTATGATACTCTAAAAGAAGTGAGCCCTACCAAGGTTTTGTATAGAAATTGTATGGAGTTTTTGACTGTTTTGAGCAATTTTTAACGATATTTTGAACTTGAATTCTTGAATTGATATAACAATCAATTGAAGTGAATATTTTTTTTTTTTTTGAAATTTGGGCAGTAGAAATCTTCTATTAGTTCAATGCTGGTTTATTGTTTGATTGTATTTACGCAAAATCCATATTTGACAAAGTTGCACCATGTTCAAAATGGTGAATTCTACTAAGAACATAGAATTTAAAATAAAACCATCTTAATATGTTATCTCTATTTCTAATTGTGACAGAAACATAATAAAACTGTATGGTAAAGCTAAGAATATCTGCTATTTAAAAATTACATTTAATAAAATTATATTTTTATATAGAATATTCTATATTAAAATTTAACAGATACCTTAATGAGCCAAAAAGAAGCACATGTGTTACCATTTTATAATGCGAACAGTTTTAAATGTGTCCAATTAGTTTTGTATAACATATATATGTATAGTACGCATATTTATTGGGAAAGGATTCATAAGAGGAAGAATCCGTAACATTTCCTTTATCATAGCAGAATAATTTTTTACTAAAGTTAAAAGTTTTTTATTTAGAAATACTTCAAGGAAAGAAAAGGGTGCATTAGTTTTTCATACAAGATCAAATGGCACATTAGGATTATAAGCATCATTAAAAATTAGTATGATTATCGCTATATTATTGTACAAAGAATTTCATTTTGGTTAAAATTAAGACCTAAGAGAATTTCTAATATCTATTTAGGCATTCATTAAAAATCACAATGAGCAAAAATTTAAGTAATCATGTAATTTCTAAATCAAGTTATTTTTTTTAAAAAAATTCGATGTATTTTTCATTCAAAATGGATAACATCTTTGTTATGAAAGAAGAAATATGAAACATATTTTAAAGTATTAAATCACGAATAAAATATCAGAATTAGAGGAAAAAGCATTTCTGTGTGCATATCTTTACATTTCAATTTCAAACTATTTGGATTTTAGGTATAGACGAACATAATAATTAAAGTTTATTAATTGTATTTCTTCAAAAATTTCTTTCAGCAGTATTTTTCATGAATAAATTACTTCCTGCATAGTTGCTGTTTAAAACATGGATGGTATTCATTTCTTTTATTTTTTGCTATTTTTTTTCAAAAATTATAGAACACGAAACTTCACATCCTTCCATTAAATTAAACAATACAATAATTTTGCTTTTTTAAACTTTAATCTGAAATATTCCCAGGAAACCTCTAATGAAGGTGAATTATACTGCAGTTTTCATTAATTATTCTTGAATTGAGACTTCGTTAATTACACAATATGCAGTTTTCAACCAATCGTTATTGCAAATTATAATGATGATGAATTTCAAGAAATTCACATACTTATTGTTAGGTAAAGGAAATGGCACAAAATTCTTCTTTTTTAAGCTATCGATTTGTGATTTACACAAAAATTTTGAGTGTCTGTTTCGAAATGAATAATCATTTTTCCGGTCTTTTGAAAATTCATTAATTGCAACTAAGAAGTTGAACAATGCGCCACAGAGATTTTTTTTTACTTTATAAATGGTAATAAACATGTTAAATAAAGATTTGATTGAAGAATTTCGAAAAAAATATATTTATAATAATTTTTTCCCTTTAAGAACTGAAGAACTTCCTCATATCTGTTTCAGGAGATAGACTTTTGTTAAGTTCAGTAACCAAATATACGCCCAATGAAGTATAAAGGAGCATTGGACACTCAGAACTGTAAAAAGTAGTAATAAAATAAAATGCATACTTACATATAGTCTGTTGCATGTACTAATTCAATAAAAGAGAAATTTTCAATAAGCAAAATCAAAAGCTCAATATTGGTTTAAAATTATTAAATAAAAATAATTTTGTTTAATTTTAAAGATGAATTAAAGCATTGAAAATTATATAAAACATTATTGTCTAGTTTCGAAGTAAAGTCTACACTTTTTAAAATAAAATTCAAAAAAATTTACGAGGTAGTTTTGGTGCTGTATGGCTTGTAATTGCATACATTCGTCTATCTTCATTGAGTATGAAGTTTCTAAGGGTTGAACACCGATTTTTTTTTATCTCGGACATAGTTGTTTATTTGCATTTCAAAATATTCTTTTCTTATTTCTTAAAATTTTGTTGTATTTCAGACAAAATTAACTCAGGATCATCAAATGTGTAATTCTTCCCTTTGCTCACGATATTGATATGAAATATTTTCATTTTTCTCGAAGATGGTTTTTCTCTTGGGGTTGATATTTTTTCTTTTCATTTTGAAAGTTCAACAGATTCAGTGGCACTATACAAGTTTTAGGAGACTTTAAGGAAACAGTAAAGTTTCTATTAGGAGCGATAGGATTGAGATATCAATGTACTATGCTGATCTTTTGACACACTTTTTCTTTCGATGAACAGTTTTTGAAGACTTGTTCGAGAAAGGCGCATACATCATGGCAATCATTCCACTAGGTAGTCACATGCACTTCAATGGTATTCTCGAAACACAGATGGGATTCCTCAAACTCGATACTTGTTATTGTTAAAACGCTTTTCTGTCATTTCTGAAACTAAATTTCAATATTATGTTATCAATTTTCAGAAAAAGATCATACTTTAATACTTAAATTATTAAATTACACTGGATGTAGGTGTGGCGGTTTCGAGTGGCTAAGAAAGCACTTGTTATCTAGCTGATTTTAATATTCAGAACCGAGGTATATTATTGTTTCACTTTAAAACCAGATGTTGAAATTATGGATCGAGAATAAATCAGTCCATTTTAACAGCTACAGTCATTGATTTAGTTGACGGAATACATAGGATGTCTTTGGTATATGAGAGCCTTTGGTATATGAAGGCACACGACGACACAAATGTACATGCTAGCTAAGAAGAGAGAGAAATAGCGAAAGAAGAGAATGATCAACAAAACGCTAGGTTTCATACTAACAGAAAATTTGTAAGTAAAAATAATCTAGAAATTTCTACTCAGGGGTTAAAAGAAGTGCTTTCTGCTAGAAAAAGTTAAGGCATTAATTTCGGTTTTTGTTAAGTAAGTTAAAAAGGTTCTAATCAATTCAGCACATGTGTGTGAGTGTGTGTCTAAAATCACAACAAAATACTTCAGAATTCCTTTCAAATAGGTATATTATATTTTTAAAATTCACCTTTAAAGTATAGTAAATATTTAAGGCTTCAAAAATATTACATTTCTTTAAATATGCGCTGTATCATTTAATAAGAATTTTAAGGTATGACATTCATTTAATTATTAAAGTAATTACTTTAATTAATCTAATTTCGATAGTATTTGTGAACACTTTAAACTTAACGGCTCATATTAATAATATTTAGAAAGTTAAAAGTAAACCACTCTACAGCAACATAACAAATTGCTGAAGGATCTAATGATTTCGTGTCGCTGTCAGATGACAAGGATCACTCTTCAAACCATACCTCACTATTTAAACTCAATCACTACATGGAGTAAGATCTTTGGAGTTTAGTTCGATTTGACGAGCAGTATAGCCCTTTATTTTACGTAGTAGTATTTGATTGAAGCTGGTCACGTCTACAAAACTCGTGGCATGACAATCGACAGCCTCTAAGCAATCGTACGTAATTAATTATACGCTTTTATAGAAAATTATCATTATAAATTAAAATAAGAAATTTTCAAAATTAATTTTATATCCATCATCTGTTGATGGTGTATGTTTACTATTATCTTTCTTGGTTCTCTCAACATGAAATATTATCATAACCTAATGTCATAAAAGATCTTAAGAGAAGTTATTGTTTAATACTGTATTGGTATTCAAGAAGTCCATTATCAATGACAAAGAATTCAAGAAATATTAATTAATCAAATATTCTTTAGTAGTCGCATTTTTACTCAAACTTTTGCATCTTTACTTACCAACTTATACTCAAATCCTGAAACGATCATGCTAAATATCCCATTATTTGAAATTTTCATTTTAGTGAATCTCTACAGAAAGTTAAGTAGAATAGAAATACCAAAGTTTTCTTTAGATAAAGTATCTTCCCAATATTCAAATAAATTCTTACGTTACTAGTTATATGTGTAATAACGTTAATGATACATATGCCTAGTTATCATACCGCTTCTTTAAATTTAAAAAAAATTCTATGGTTACTGAATTTTTATCCATATTATACTAAATTTAAAAATTCATTACATTTAAAATATAGGAGATGAAATCTCAGAAATATTTTGCACAAAAAGGTTATTTTTAACAGAAATGAGTATTATATTTAAAGTATACTGCTTCTATACAATTGTGAAGTCAAATTATCGCATTTTCACAGGAGTCTTTAATAAATGAAATATTTTTTTCCGAATTAAAATAATACTCTTTAATATTAGGTGAAGATTATTTAAAAATTTCCAGTAATTTTCGGATATTTCCAGGACTTCCTAATCATATTTTGGTTATAAGAAATTTGAAAGCAGTAGAAGAAAAGATATTAATCTAATTTACTGCAAATTTTCCAAGAAACAAACAAATTGAAGGCGGATGTCATGAATTGTTCAATGAACTTAAGCAAATATCCCCCCCACAACACACACACTCCTCAAAAAAAGTTTGTAAAGCGAAAAACTGAAAAATTTAGGTGAACAATATTTTATTATCTGAAACCCGCAATTATTTATCACTTAAGTTCGTATTTTCACACTGTGTTTTCCTTGGCGATATTAATTAACCAGTTTTAATTGAAACATGTATATCTTTTGTGTTTATAAGTATATTTTCAATTTAAATTATTTGCTATTGTGAAGAAATTGTTCATCATTTCTTTGCTTCGCCAAATAATTCTCATCATTAAAATCCAATTAGTGGTTTTTTTCTCTCTCTCTCTTTTCATACGGAGTTTCTTAAAAATTTAGCACGCTTTTATTTCTTTGAATACTCAAGAATACTAAAGCAATTGTCTTCCCGCTCTGCTATTTAAATTCAGCGGATTCTGTCTCCCGTTGACCTGTTTTTTAATGGGGTTGCCGATAAATTAGCTGAGAAGGGAGCAATGGATCTTATTGTTTCTGTAAGTGAACTCACATTCACTCGCAACTAAAATCAAGATGTCCAATTATAAAATATAGTATTCTCCTCCTATGCATGAATGATGCAGTGGAAAAAGCTCTGGTGTATTGTTGGATATCCAAGATAGCAGAGACGATCAAATAGCTTTTTGCAAATTGCTTAGTGATTATATAAAATCAATGATGTTCATTAATGTAGTAAAGTTTTCCCATACGTCACAAACGTACATCGAATCAGGCAGCACGAAATTATATTTTACGTAATATATTTCATATTTTACAAAAAGAACCTATCATATTTCAACACATATAGTGAGCCTCAAAACTGAGTGCACGTGTAAAGTATGTTCTTATCTAACAAGCTAACTTTTTCTATAAGAAAATTTTGTTTTTTACTATTAATACTATTTGTCTCCTTCTTCAAATGTGTGCAGAAAAAAAAGATGAAATTAAATTTGCTTTTTTTAATTAAAAAAAACCGGATGAAAATGACTCTTTGATAAGGAACTACACCACAAAATTGAGTATACACCCTTGTTAATTGCCATAAAAATGCAAAATAATATTTAGTTGCATATCTTTTTGCCTGCATTACAGCTTGTTGTCTTTTGGCATAGATACCACCTGCTTTTATATTGTTTGAACTGAAATTTTTATCCCCTCTTCTTTTGAAGTCTTTAGATCCCCTTTACTTGTCTCATCATATTCATGGACGGATTTTTCCAACTCAACCTATAAATTTTCTATGACACTTAGGTCTAGAGATTTGGTGGGGGGTATATAGCTGCGGCTTGCCGTAGTACATCAAATGCAACTTGACTATTTCTATCGTATGTTTCAGATCATTGTCTTGCTGGAAGACGAATCTTGACCCAAGCTCTGCTTTGTCGGCACTTTTTTGTAAATTGTTCTTTAAGATCTTAATATATACCTTTTCATATCCATAATGTCATCAATGAAGACTAATTCTCCAACTGCTCCCTCTGACCATACAACGCCAAACGAGGATGGATCCACTTCCATATTTAACCATCTTTACGGTGTTCCTAGGATCTAGTTCATTCCCAACTTCCCTCTACACTGAATATCGTTCATCGTTCACGTTCATTATGAATTTGTTTCATCTAAAAATTGAACAGTGTTCCAGAATGATTCCGGTTTTGAAATATGAGAAAAGGTGACCTTTACTGGCTGCGTTTCGAATCCTTGACCATTGGGTCCGAAGAAAGAAGTTGGATGATCGCTTTTTGCTGCACTTTTATCAACAAGGCTAAAAGAGAAGTTCCTCTCTGGCTAATTATTAAAAGCTTTTTAACTTCGTAGCTTCTGCAGAGAGCCACTGCATACTCTCCTTCCAGTATCATCCTGATGATACGAAGAGAAACATACTAATTGATATTTGTAGAGAATGTCATTTTTCCAGCTATTACTGCAATTGATATACATTCCCTCCCTGTTGTATTTAGTTTAACTGCGAACAGTTTCCATTTGGCGTCTTTGGCTCTTTAGTTGAATGGCAGGTCTCGTCAGCACGTGCGCCGTAGCGTAGGACTGTGGTCCGTCACGATGAGGAATGTAGTATACCCTTCCAGATAGCATTGTAATTTCTTTACTGCATATATTATGACTGCGCACTCTTTTTCTGTGGCAGTATACCACTTTTCAATCTTCCCAGGATTTTTACATCCTACTGCTAATTAATTTTATTAAGTCGTCGATACAACTAATTCTAAATCTCCCTCAAGAAACTTTCTTTCGATGGTTTTATGAATCGTACAACACTTTTCTTTTAGTTTACATTTTTAACGTTTTATCTGAAGCTAGTTTTCTGCTTTTTTTTTAAACCGATTTATAAATTGGAACAAATATTCAGCAATATTATTCCCAAATATCTAATGTTGTATATTCTGCAATATTACTCCCTAATATCTAACGTAATACATAACGTTGATTTAATATCAGACGCAAATATAGCATCTAGATATTTCGAAGCTGAACACATAGTTGTAATTAAATATATATCCAATGGGAGTTGTCTGTTGAGGACCGCATGTGTCAAAGTTTATTTTTAAAAAGACTTTCAAATGGGTACTGAAGTCAACATGGCTTTTATTTTGTCATTAGAGTTTGCCACTTTTTGACATGAATTGCATGTTTTAACGTATTTTTCTATTTCTTTATAACAATTGGGCCAATTAAAACATCTTGGTAATCTATCTTTCATTTAAGTGCTATCATGATGTTGACTTTAATTAATCCTTAATTTTTTTTCAATAATCAATTCTTTTCACTTTTGTTAATTTTCCTTATCACCAAAAATGCGTTATCTTTTATTTTGAGATAATTTCATTAATTCAAGATTTCCTTCTTGAATTCATTAAGCAATGGAAATAGCTCTCTGTTTTGATATTAAGTTTTAATTAAAATACCGTAGACTTAATTTTAATTCCGTAGACTTAAATTTAATTAACTTTAATTCCGTAGACTTAACCTTAATTACCAAGTCTTCTTCATCAGTTTGTGCTGAAATCTCAACCACAATTTCAATATCCGGAATTTCTTCAAGTTGCTCTATTTCACCTTCTGTTCTTCGATCTACTTTTGTAGCTCTTTTTGTTTGAATTCGTGTAAAAACCGCATTTACCTTTTTCTAAATTAGCGAAGGGTTTATCTTTAAACAACTGAGCAGTTTTGTTACCCAATACGTATCTAATGGGATCATTTGTAACAACAGCTGCTTTAGTGTGTGTTTGTATGACCAAGTTCACAATTAATTTCAATTCCCACCAAAGGTAGGCACTCTAAATGGTTATTTAAGAAATACTGTACCCAAACATGTTCCCCAGTTATTTTCTCATAATCTACAAATCTGTGAAAAATAACATCTGCTGTGGCTCATGTATCTCAATGAATAGGCATTTCGAACACATGAATTAAACTTCTGATAGTATATATGTCTAATAAGTCATTATTTGAAAATAAGCAATTTGTCTTTTCGTTTGTTCTTATGCAAAGACATTAGGGCTTAAGATGATCTATGATCGAAACATTGGGGTTGATATCTTTATTGCAGTAATTATTTTTATCAGCCTCTTAAGGGGATACTGTTTTAGTTGGATCAGTTTTAGCGTACCAGATCACTTTTCAATTTTTCATCGTTTGCTTCAATTTTAATTACATTTATCTTAAATATATTCACTTTAATAATTTATCGTTTCCTTTAATTTTAATATCGGAAAAATTTACTATTGTCCATTTCTCGATACTTCATCGTTTACTTTAATTCGTATATTGAATTGAGTAATTTATTAGTAATTATTTAATAAAAAGTGCACCTTGGGTGGCTAAATATGTTTTTTGTAAGACTTTGCATATAACTTTTAATTAAATTTTTCGTATTTTGAAATCGATTTCGATGATGGCACTCTTTTTGTTGTGGATAGTCATCTCATTTAGCAGGATGTTTTAAATGAAGTGCATGCTCTGGTTTTGAAAAAAAAATTGTCATAACGTGGTTTGATTAGTCTTCTGTTATTTCTCTTGATTTGAGTTGAAGAAAATTGTGGTGTTATCGTCTTTCTCCCATCTTCAAAATCTCCAATTTTTTTAACCATTTCAGTAAGTAAAATGATGGTGATCTGCTCATTCATTAAATACTCTTAAAATCTACTGAAGTCCGCTTCTTAATTTGATCAATCAACATTAGGCCTTTTATCAGTTCAAAAGCTTTGATTTTTAATTTATCTAACCGTCCCTCTAAGTAATTGTTTAATTCGTAATAAAAATCAAACCAATTTCTTTAAGAAGCTTTTTGGTGTTCACTAAATAGTTGTCTGACTTTTTTTTTTTTTGCTCTCAGTTTGAGTATTTATAACATTTTTAACAAGTTTTTACATATTCATTCTTCTTCGCATCCGCCTTCTGGATCTCTCGAAATAAGTAACTATGAAATAAGCTAAACCACATGGTTTTCAGTCGAAAATATTCATAATTTAACTTAACATCAAAATAATACCAAAAATATACTGATTTCATACTCTTTAGGATTAAAACATGGCATGATAACGCGAATTACTATTTTCACAGGATGATCATAAAACTACCCAGAATGAACGGATTGCATACTTGCGATTCTTGCTCCAGTTCAAGCATTTTCAACTCAAAGACTCTACCTCGTTCATATGTAACTTTGTCCGGTGACTACGTAATATATAATTCCGAATGGTAACTATGTAATGCAAGACTCTGGATGGTGACTATGTAGAGAAAAACTAAAAGTTTCTATCTCGATAATTCTTTTAGTAATAATTAACATTTTCATTGTATTCTCACAAACACACACGAGTGTGTGCGTGTGTTGTAGAAAATTTTCGTTTTAAATATTCAAAAACTCTCAAACTGCATTCTATTAATGATATTTGAATCAGATATTAAAAAATATGATGAAAAGTATAGCTTTAATTTTTACATTTCAAGACATTTTGTAAGAATTTTTTGAAAATTCAGAAATAAAGTCGATTCTGAACTCAGTTCTGAATTTATTTAAATCTCTTTCTGATTTTCCAAAACAGATTTCTTTGTGATTTTGCACTTTTTTTAAAATTATTTGATCTCTTTGAGGTAAATCTTCAAGATTCGTAATTTGCCCTAATACAGATTTTAATTTGTTCCAGAATAAATGATTTTCAATGTGAATTATTCGATCTATTTGCTTTAAACCTTGCGTCGAAGCAAAGGAAGATAAATATTCCGTTTTTAAAGTATTTTAGCAAAAACTGGATAAATAATCTTTTTTATAATCGTTATGGAGGTATTCAAAAGCATTGTAATTTTAATTTCGTAATTTTAAATGGAAGTACTTTTGAATTAAAATAGCTTACTGATATTTTTCGCGTAATGTTAAATATAATTTTAAATGGAAGTACTTTTGAATTAAAATAGCTTACTGATATTTTTCGCGTAATGTTAAATAATACACTTGTACCCGAAATTATTTATCACATTGGAAAATGTTCCATTTTAGGCGATTTCTTCTTTAAAAGAAAAAGCTCCAATCTCTTATCCTTTGAGATAAATATTTTTTTCCATTTAAAAACAGTGATTGACGATTTTAGATTCATTAATTTTTATTAAAATTTATTTAATTTATTATTTTATACTACAAGTCCCTTTTAACTGGATTGAGTTGAATTGCAAGTCCCTTTAACTCAGGCCTCTCAGATAAAAAAAAAAATAACTCATATTATATATATTCCGATATGCTTATCTCTAGCCTCCGTATTTTTTAAAATTGTGTTTTGTTAAAAATCTAATATTTCACTGATATTGTTATTGTTTTGAAATGAGAAAATATGTATATGATTATTTCTATTTCTTTAATATAATTACATTTTGGGGGAAATTTTTTTTTCTCTGCTCTTCTGTTTCTAGTTTCTTTTAATATTTAGATATTGATTAAATGCATTAGACATTGGTGTGTGACAACATAAAAGTCCCCGACCAAGGGAAAAAAAACAACAACAACATAAAAGTTCCCGAAAGGAAGGTAAAAAAAATTTTTTCTCCTGACTTCTGCGATTGTTTGAATGTAATTGTTTTATTCATTTAAATAAAATATTTCTTAAAAAAGAAAAGAATACAACTTCATAATTTCTATGATATTGCCTACAATTTGCAAAATGCATGAAAAACGAATTTATTAAAACTAGGCTGTATGGTCATATGAAATCATAGCTTTTCTGCATTACGTATTATACAATAACATAAATCTAATTTAAACAATATGGATCAGTTTATAATTAAGGCAAAATATCCATTAAGCCTTAGTTCGTAAGTACATTTAATTTTTGTTCATAATGTCGCATATTGTAGAGAAATTTTGGAATATAGGATAACAAAAAAGTATTGAAATTGATTAACGTGTTTCATTTCGCCAATCGATTTTGTACATTTTGTAATTTCTGAGCTAAAAAAAGTATTATAAAATTTACGTGAAATTACTCTCTTAGAAAGATTAATTGCCTACAAAAATATTTTGTAAACTTGCCTATTTCAAGACATGCAAGCCATTTTAAAATTGAATATAAAAATAAAACTAAAATTATTCCAAATCGAAAAACACTACCTTTAATATTTATCTGTAAAAAGTGCTTTTGGGGCAAAAATATATTTCATGGAGAAATTACAGTTATTGGTTAGCCACCTTTAGAAGCAGAATTTTAAATTATGTGATTTTAGCATTTAGATATGCGTCACGATATACATAAACTTTTTCAATTTTGTTTTGACCAATATTATGATCTACTGCAACTTGATATTTGCACATGTTGCTTAAAGTTGAGTTCATTTTCGACCTGAAGGAATCAAATAGAATGACTTATTAAATAAATTGCATAAAACTTATAACACTGTCTATTTTAAATAATCTTCCAAAATAAGGTAAACATTTATCACATTCACCATATAATTAAATTGGTCATAAATCATACATAGCGAAAAATTAATAATTTTACCATATGTCTACAAAAACAAACCGGTGTGGTCTACGTGAAAATCGGATTTCTCTATGAGCAAGTTGTTTACAACTTGTAAATCTACTTTATTTCGATTAATATATTTAATATCATCATATTTCTTAAAATTTTCAATTATTTATATTCTGTAGGAAATAATATGAATATATTTTTATATATCTATAGTCTTATTCTCGTTTAAATGTGTTGTTAAAATGTCGCTCGGTAGGCCTATTTAAACTTGTTTCTGGCGTTTGTTTGTATACTTCCGATATAAGCTTTAAATTATTTTCTGCTTTCAACAAATGTATTTTTTTTAACTGTTAACGGCCGTTTCAGCTTTTTGTTTCGATTAAGTTTATTTTATATTTCAAATTATTTCATGTATAAACATCGTTACATATCAATAGATCATCGGTTGATTCTAACATGTTAAGAATAATGACCCCTATATTTATTCTAGTATTGTAATTATTTTAAGCCCTCAGAAAAATAAATGTGAATATTTAAGGTACAATTAAGCTCTTCTGAATTATAGTATCTTTTAGGTATAAACACTTTATATTTATCAGGCTGGTCCTGTTTAAAAAATAAAGCAACATTGGATTAAAATATTTTCTATTTTAATCAAGATACATAATTAAGCTGTAACAGTTACATAATGACTTATGATTTAAATCATAAAATCAGATGCAATTTTGTATTTCAAATTAAAGTTTTTTCAAAGTGTATTTTGCAAACAAAATTAATTAATTGAATCATAAGTTGATTATAATGTTTCAAAAAGGAATCAACAGCATTTAAAACATATGTGAATATGTAAATTCTACATACAATTTCAAATTTAATAATATAGTTATCATTAAATTCATTTTCTCAAAGTAATATTTCTTAATCAGATATAATTTTTACTTTATATTTTAATGTGAAATGAAGCGCAAAAAAAATTCCGACTAATGTCAATAACAAGACACATACCAAAACTTATATTAGTGATTATCTGATTTTTAAAAATATGTATAAAATTTTAATTTTTAAAATTATATTTGAATAGAAATGATACAGTCGAGGTAAAAAACAAAATTTTGAGGAAATAGAAAATTTTACATTCTATAAATCTTGAGTACTGCTTAAGAATCTTTAACGTTTTTTGTCATGCAAATGTGATTCTTGTTTCTGCCAATCAACACCAGAACCTCTGTTTTACTTTGTAATTCATCTCGGTACAAGCATATTTTTTAAAAACATTAACTTTAAGAAGTGCATGAATAAAGTGGTTAAATTGTGTAAATAAACATACAAATATCAAGTCTTTTTTATAATATCAGAATTATCTTACAAAGTCCATTGAAAAATAAATATTTAGGTTAGGAATTTTATGATTGGATTGTAAATAAAAATTGTTGACATGTCAAATAAAAGGGCTAGATAATATGCTCAGCCTTGTCCTATGGTGAACATTTATAAGCGTTTTTACAATTTGATGAATTAATATAACTATAGTGTTTGTGTCATGTATTGAATACAAATGAAATTGTTTTATTTATTCTGTGTGAATGAATGTTGGAGTTCATGCACGCAATAAAATATGAACATACTGCACCAAATATTTATTTAAATTTTTACAACATTTCTTTGTCTACATTATTAAAAAAATTCAAGATATGAAATGTCTGTATTAAAACTTTAATTATATAAAAATCAAATTTTGAATAACAACACAAACAAGAGTTGTGGTTCTTCCCCCTCAAGTCATATGAGTTTAAAACAGATAACTTAAAAAATGTAAGACAATAGTGATGAACCAGACAATCACTTATATGATGAACATTATTTGGGACATAACAGGAAGGATGTCTGATTATGCTGTGAAAATTTCATTCTAAAATACATTGTAAATATGAGTTTAAATTAAAACCATGTTCTTAAAAAAAATATATTCTGAAACATCTTACCCCTATCATTAAGCATCTGAAATTTACTTCAATTCATTAAAGAATAATCTGGATTAAAAGGTATTATTTTAAACATTTTATTCTGTGTGTATAATTTCTTACTTTATGATTGCCACACTGTATTATTGGAATGAAAAAGTCTTGTACAACAATTCTTCGAAAATGATGAAACCTTAATATGTTAAATATAAATATATACCTTAAAACAAGATATATAAAAATGAAAAAAAATTATCAATCAATTAAAAAAGACAGTCTATGTTGCATTACATACTTATGAAGAGGAAAAAAATAGAATTCTTGTCATTGTTATATAGTCATCGATAAAAAAAAAAGCGTAGCTAAGTGGTTCAAATCTCTTAAAATTTCACAACATTGCTTTTTAAGAACTATAATGTTATTCTATAAAGCATCATCAGCGTTATACACAAATATTTACATGTATGAAAATAATTTTCAACACTAATCTATACGAATTAAAGTTCTGAAGTTACTAAAGATATGATTACAATGTAATATTATGGATAGTCTACAACACACAAATAAATACTCATAAGAAAATCATTTTCCAAACTGATCAATTACAATTTTTAAATCTTTCTGGAGATATTACAATATATACTTTAAAATATGTAATGTTTTAAAAAGATTTAGGTATTTTTTTAATTAATTATCCTTTCAAATTTGAAAATTCGTAATGTAAACAAATATTACCAGGCAATTTCAACAAATCTTCAAAATAAATATCTGAAATAATCTTATTGAATAACATTATTAGTAGAAGTAAAGAAACATTTCTTTAAATGTTAGCAAATCACAGTTAAATCGGGATGCTTTCAATAATATAAAAAAATGTAAAGAAATACCGAATCGTACCTACAAATGAATCGTAAAACGTACTCGTTTTAAAATTCATGTGTTCTTCCGCGTGTAGCCTGGTAAATACGAAATATAGTTCGAAATATTTAAGAGAAAAATATTTATTTTTGAACCCAAATTTTCAAAATTCATAGCCAGTATATAAAAGGAACTTTATAGTCCTTAATATCTGTAATAATTGTTTGAGAGTGTTGTTTTTTTTTTATTTTTTTTTTTTTTTTTTTTTGGTTTTGAGTATATGTAATGTTTTACATTCGATAAAGACATGCGTTCAAATCTGATATAAACATACTCATTTCAAAATGAATACATCTAGGTATCCATTTTCAAGCATTTCTTTTTTTTTCTCCGTGTATTTTTAAGAAAAGACAGAAAATAGGAACCAGTAAACCTTTGAGGGCAAGGCATTTTCTCTTATGTTTAGGTGCTTGTATGACCACGTCACCCAAATTTTTCATCGTTCACCTCGGAAAAGAAAGTTTTGATCTATTCTAAATCTTAAAATAGAATACTTAAAAATTTCTTCATCTCATTCTTATAATATGGGTTTATCTAAATTCTGAAGGAGAAATTTTCTAGTTTTAAATTATCCTTTCCACTTTAGTTCTAATAAATACGCTAAATTCAATTGCAGTAAAATGGATGGAGAAAAAAAGAATACTTGAAAGAATACTCTTAAACTCCATTTCTTACACAAACAACAGAAAAGTAAACATTTTCATTCATATTTAACTTCATAGGCAAAACCATGGAATATTTCTTAAAGAATGAATGATATTTATTTCTTATTTTTTAATTCCATTTTTTTCATACGAAAAGGAAACCTGTTTGGGGAACGTAAACTACGTTTATTCATTTCGAAGACCAGACAAAACTCGGTGACTTTGCGGCTTTCCCTGAGCTCTGTCTTTGCGGTCTCCTTCAGAAGGCGTATTAAGAAAGAAGAAAAAAAAGGAGCCAAGCGTGAACGAACAATTTTGGAATCGACTTTGAAGTTGCCGGCGGTACATCCCTAGCTTATTGAACATACAGTTAGGAGTGAAAAAGTAGCTAATGAAAAAGGGATACTCTTTTCTTTTTTATTCGTTTTGTTATTAGAATAAGAATCGTTATTATCGTTTTTCCTTCATTTCTTTCTCTCTCACCCTCTCTCTGTCTTTTTATAAAATACCTCTCCTACGCATTTTTTTTCCTTCTTATTTTTTTCTTGGTGTTTTTGCTTTTTTAAAATATAAAACGGGTGTTTTTTCTAGTCAGATTCATAACAAAAATTTGGCTCATGCAGATTACGAAAAGCTTGATAAAAAAAGATAAAAAGGTTCAAGTAATGTTATTTGATATTTTTATGTAGTGTGAAATTATTCTGTCTGAGATATGCGGATTTTTTTTCTTTTTATTTTTAAATTCGTCTTTTGTCGTTTCTCACACCAATGTGTTGTGTTCCAGTTATGTGATCTTAGTTGGAAATTTAAATTTTATTCATGAACAAGTTTTCGAAAATTATCCGTAATTAAAAAAGATGAAAGGAAAAGGAGAAGTTATATACACATTTTTAAGAAATACTGCCCTAATTTAATTTGGAGAGACAATAAATTAGAATACCAGTTTAAAATGAAACAAGATACTGTAACAGAGAAGGAAAAAGAATAAGAAGATATGGGGAGGGGCAAAAGCAGGAACAGAATAAATATTGTATGCGATGTTTATCTCATCAATAATTTCTCTGACATTTGAAATATTTACAATTTATACAACTGCAAATTGATGTCTTGCTCTCTTTCTCTCTAAAAATATTTTAAATGACATTTCTGTTCCTTAATCTACACTAATAATTTTAATTAAGTAGAAATTCGTCTCTCTGAAAAGTATTCCAATGTAATTTAAACAGATAATGGTGATATAAAGCAACAACTTAATGTGAGTTATAAATTGAATTTGAATAGCTTACAAAAATGGATACATAAACAAAACATTTTTAAGAAGTAGATGATATTATACTGTGCCTCTCTCAATCAAAAATCATGCTGAAAGAAGTATTTTCATAATCCTCATATGTTAAAGAAAAACAATCAGAAATTCGTGAATTAAATTTCTTGCAGAAAATAATAGACCTTTTTGGTTATAAGCAGCATTTCTCAAATAATCGTATTTTTTTTCCAATTTCCTAATTCTTACTTTAAATATTATAATCATTTTTGAATAAATTCAATCAACTTGACTCGGTAAAAATTGTGCATTAATTCAATTAGTTTGTCTGGGGTAAAACTATGCACAGATAAATTCATAATTTGGACCAAGATAGCCCAATGATTAATATCACGAGTTTCGACATCAGTGATGTTAAAATCGGGAGGAATTTGAGACCTATTTTTCAGTAAAGTGTCGTGATATGGTATAATGAAGTTGTAGCTTGTTAAATAGATTTTACCTTCAAAATTCTCACTCAGAGTGATGTGGAACTTAAAAGGGAAAAAAAGCACCTACACAACTCCAGAACGATCGATATTTTTAGCTACATAGAACGACCGTTAGAGATAATTTT
>BMAW01083358.1:23312-168312 GCA_019974015.1 Nephila pilipes | reverse complement strand
TAAATTTTCTAAAAAATTGCTAGAAGATTCATCTTCAAATAAAACCATAACCTACGTATAATGATTTCTATTAAATGAAATTTAATTATCTTGATGTATCATTTTTTTTTCTAAAAACAATTGGGTGGTAAGATGGATATAGAGCAACAGATGCTGTTTTTCCTTTCCCAAGATGCTTTTAATTCAACAGGTATCAAAGTATTGTAAAGTACCAAATTAAAAAGTTAATTAAATATCGCAAAATTCATTACACTACTTAAAAAACATTTATCATAAACGTGTGATTTTGCATTCGAGAAATAAATAATAGCTTTTAGATTATATAAATTTAGGAATTCATCTGACAAATATTAAAAATCCTCAGATTTTTTTTTAACATTTAAGTTATGTAATAATCAGAATCAATTCTGTACAGTTAAAATAATTGTAAGACTTTTTATTCGAAATCTATAAAAACGTTTTACAGGATACAATAAATAACCTTAGAAACACTATGCTATAATTAAAAATATTACTGATGACATATTAATCGTATTGATTTTGAAGATCTATTGAACTCTGAATAGATAATTGAGATATAATTAAAGTACTTTCACGATTTATGAAAAGCATTATTATTTTGAAAATTTGTTAAACACTATCTGAAGAAATATTTACAAAAATTTTGCTTAGTTACCAGGTATTTTATCTATGTACACAGCATTTCTTTTTAGAAAATCTTTAATCAAGAAATTATCTTTAAGTGCAACTTCATAAAAATTCATTAATTCTTTGAGAACGCTGAATTTAAATCGTTTGGATAACCTCCCAACGAGATGGTGGGGAAGCATTTAGATTTGGGTGTTAACTCAGGGATCGTCCCCGTCATTTCACTGAGACTCAAAATTAAGAGATTCGTCACCTATAGTCCTCGTACTATTTCTGAGAGCAGCATTAATACGCTATAAATGAATCAAATTCATTTTTGGGGAAAAAAACAGGGAAAATTGTCTTCAATACATAAGCTTTACTACGTTTTAAAGTAATGAACCACTGTAGCCAAGTTGGTAGATTGACAAAACCAGTACCGCTGGGTAGTGGATAGGGTTTCATCTTTCAAATACCAATGTGTGGTGGTGCTGATGCACATCAAGTCTGCTGGGGTACAAATTCATCATGTTGATTTTATTTGGAATTTAGGAGAATGGGATAGCAGCTCAGGTACCTTCCTCGTCACTTGATTGAGGCTCATAATTGCGAGATCATTCATTAATAAATCTCGTGTTGCTATTTGTGTGAAGATCTTATTTTGCTGAGTGAAGTAGCAGCCGTGAGTTTGAAAGATCACTGTTCTTCCGGGTCCTTTCATGGTTTGAAAATTAGAAGAATACATGTATCATCTCAGGTCACCAAAATTACGAGAATCATTACCAATATCTTACGTTTGCTTCAATGCGAGTTTAGGAACCGGATCAAAAAGTATTATTTTTCACACCTAGTGAAGTCAGAATATAACAGTAATATTGGAACATTTTTAAAACTGATCTGATATAAGAACTTATCTTAGCTTGATAATGTTCATTAACATTAGATAAATATTGTCTAAAGAGACAAAAAATTCGAAAAATGTCATGCATCATTGTCAATTTTAATCTACTTTTATCCGGTGGTCCTGGTAGCCTAATGGTCATGGTCGTGGACTCGCGGCCGATTTTGTCTTCGTCGAATCGTGGATTCTGGCCCTGATGCCTCTAAAGAAACACTGTGTAGTTCGGCTGATGCAAGCACGCTGATGGTCGAGATCTCACACTCTCCCAATGCCGTGATTTGAAAAGAATGGAGGGTAAGGTACCAGCTCAGATGTTGTTCTCGTCATTTGACCGAGATCTGTCGCTAATAACTCTCATGTTGCTTCTTAGTTTGACATTAATAAATATTTACCTGCTTTAGTATAATCAAATCATTTGTTGCTACTTTGTGAAGTTGTAGTGAAAATTCCCCTCATATCACTGGTACTGCTTACCGTATTCATATCTCTTTTACAGTATTAAATTTATATCAAAGTTTCTAGTTCTAAGGGAATTAAATTATCATGTTTATGCATTAATTATCTAACTTATTTAACTCAGCTCATTAACTTCTAAAAAATCCCCTTTATGGATTTATGGGTTCTGGATTGCAATGCTTCTTATATGTAAAATAAAGGGATGATATGTAAATCTTAGTATGATCATATATTTTAAGAAATTGAATCGTCAATAAATAAATGAAAATTTTCTCTTAAAACATATATTTACTTAACTGAGAAATAAAGAAAGAATTCATTTAAAGTACAGTAAAAAACACGTCAATTAACATTTTAAATTCAAACGAAATGATAGACTGTCTCAGAAGCTGCTTATAATCGAGTGAGTCATCATACGCATAAAAATGCTTTATTACATATTCCAATAAGTAATTCAATTGTTGTAAGTCTACACAGTCGTCCAAATTAAAAAGCCCTCTTAAGAAACGTTGACAATTTACATAGCACCTAAATGAAATTCATATCACTATTACAATCTCAAATGGAATTAAGTTATGATGGTAGTAGATTAATTAACTTAATTAACACATTTAATTAACCTCAAAAAAGCCTTCTTTTTAAGGAATCAAAGTTTTCAAAATTAAGTATATAATGGTCTATATATAATAAATTTCATTCGAATCCGATTGTTAGTTCTAAAGATATTCAGGAAAAACCATTATTCATATACTAAATTACTTTAAGCAAACGCTTAATATAACAAACATTTAATATTTTTATTAGTTACATAATTTTCTTAATTTTTTTATAATTATTTTGTATTTTAATGTATTTTTATTTTATTTTTATGCTTGTGAAAATGAAAGATACTTTTAGAATAAATTTTTATCCATAACAATAATAATAATAAAACATTACTTATAATATTTTTCCGCTTTCAAACATCTCTTGATAAGTGATTCGAGAATAAAATGTATAATCTCATATACAGTCTCTGAAAATATCATAAAGTATTGTTTGACACTAGAAAACTGGAAATTAATACTTGTTGTTTGAATACTTCCGAAACTAAAATGGATGAAGTTTGAAATCTGGATGTTTTAAGACGAGAAAAATAAAAATATTTTTTTGGTATGTTACAATTCACTTATGTTTCGTTTATAATAAATCTATAATTCTTCTAAACCATTTTTATTAGAAATTAGAAAATTAGAATTAGTAAACACTTATTTACATATTTGAAAAATGTTGAGTAGAAAGTTTTATATATCATCAAATGTTGACACTCATTTAATATTAGGAATTCATTTGAAATTTTTAGACTTTTTTTTTCTGGAGTGAAATAATTTGCGCAAGTAAACAACATTCGTAGTGAGAAAATATGTAATTTTTATATAAATAAATTAATTAATTAGTCAACCGATTAAGATCATAATTTAGTCCCCCTTAAGCTATTAATATTAGCATCTGTGATTATGGTAGTTTATTAACGTCACACTGAGAAGCAATACTAAGTAATTTTAAACCTCGGCCAAGTAACGAGGATGATACCTGAGTTGACACCTCTCTCTCCAAACTTCCACACCACGTCTTCGGGGGGGGAGGGATCTTGGATTGAAACTGTGACCAGATTTAACATTCATCAACCCCTCAACATGGCGGGTACGGCATCAAAGTTCGAACCCACGACTCGACGAAAGAAACGTCGACCGCCATGACCATTAGACTACCACGGCCACTTAATGTTAATATCAATTTTGACTCACTGCATTGAGATTGAGAAAGAGTTATTTAGGTGTGCCTCTTTACATTGACAACTTGTATAACAAAAATTAATTTTTAAAATCAAGCAGCCTACTTCTTTGAAGTAGTCTACATGGTATAATTATGAACTAACAACCAATAAGCTGAGATATTTTGGCTTTTATATTCCAAGAGAAGTCCTCTTACAAAAAGGATGCATCCTAGCTCAAGTTAAATATGTTGCCGCATCAGGGTTTTTACATCAGTGTGGAAGCAGAAAGATATTCGCTCTATCATTCATTTCAACATGGGATGAGCTTTTTTAAATAGACATAAGAGTTAAAGTTAAATAAACCTATAAAATTCAATGGATAAATAAACATATAAGAATTCTCACTAAGAATAGAATTTTATTAGTAGTATATTTCCTCTACTGATCCTTATAATCATGGATTAATATTGAGCATGTAGCTCATTAATGAAGGAAGACAGAAATCGACCCAATTTCAGAATTCGATGAAAAATCACTGCTTTTGTGCTTCATCATCAACGGATTAGTACGATTCGATTTCGCTAGAAGCTAAGCGAAAGTTGTTGGTGATGGAATTCATTATTTTTAGCCACGGCTTTAGTGCTCCGTTCTCTTAGCTTCCACACATCATGGCATGATGTTTTCGAGATTAAATTCAATTTAAAGTGCAGCAATCACCATTATTCTCCCTGACAGCCATCTAATAGAAACAGGGTTCGCATCCATACCAGTACGGGACCTTCTCTTCCTACGGACTAAACTTTTTTTTAGCTTAGTACGGGGTCTTGTAAATGATCTTTCCTCATCACCTAAGGGGTTTTCTGAGTCTGGTTAAATTTTTTAACATTATTCATGTTTTGCCATAGCGATCTTCTTCTATTTTCAATTATTCTCTTCGTCATAAATTGCCCTTTTTTCCTGCCTGGCTTATGCAGATTTCAGGCGAAATTACAGATACAAGTTCAATTATAGCTCTTGTGTTATTAAAAGCAATTCTAACAACCGATACTCAACTTTATCATTACGAATATCACCTGTCAAAAAGATATGATCAAAACCTTGTATCAGCATCAGCACAGTATTGTACTTTTTTTATACGAACAGGATAGATATTCTGGTTTTATAAGGTGTATTAATTAGTATTTTCTAATCACTGATATCAACAAAAAATTGGTTTAAAACTTTATTGGAATATTTATTGATCTAAGTATCAATGAACTTAAAATATTATAATAATATGCAGAACCCATCATTAATACCATATAAATTTTCTAAAATATGCTGGATAGACATTAACTATAAAACTCAACACTGGCTATATGACTGAATGGTCATGGCATCGAATTCGTGGCCGGCGTGTTTCGAGTCCTAGTGCCATTTAAGAGCCTTTATATAGTGGGGCTGATTTACTTTAAATTTACCGGAAATCATAGTCCTTACGATGGCTTGCTGTGGAAGTTAGAATAGTGGAATATCTGTTCGGATGTCGTAATCACCACTTTTGCCTTTGGTTCAAAATTTCAAGATCAACCAATGAAGGTCAATTATTAAAATGATAAATAATCTCATAATTACTACTGTTAGAAAATAAGATATTTACATTGTCTTTAAACATATTGATATTTTTTTTATGTGTGAGCTTTTTTCTCTTTTAAGATGAAAATTAATTAGAATCATTTTGTTAAATAGTTCCAAGACTAAAAAGCCAAGAAGTAACATTATAATTTCTTAATGCATCATAATGTAATAATTATAGAAGTAAAGTGAATGGTATTTGCAGAGAGGAATTGTAGAACAAAACTGCTCCCCGACACTAAAAAAGACTGAGAACTATTGATTCTCGTTCATTTTCTTCAACAGTTGATCTATCAGTAATAACTTATGTATTTTGCAGTGTATCAAGAGAATCCCATAGGTTCTTCTATTCATTGATTAAGTTTTAATTAATTTAATTAAGTAAAAAACATAATCATATCAATTTTTTATGTTTGAGGTAAGGAGGTAAGGGAGTTTAATGTTTTAGTAACTCCTGAATTAGTAACGATCTTTTCCAAAGAGCAAAATATAAGACTAATTAATCCCTTTTCTTGGCGGTGGTGCTTTTTTTTTTTTTTTTGCTTCAAGCTTACAATACTTTGATCAAAGTGAGTCACAAACTATTTCCTTTTTGATTGAAATCTCATAAAACTATTATTTTTATTGATATTAATATTTACGTCATATTGTACTTAATAAATAAAAAATATGAGCGAAACAATTTGACATGTTTGAATAATTTATTTATTTGTATTTTCATATACTTAGTTATTCAACGGTTTTTTATTTTGTTATATACCAGATATTAAATAATTAGATTAATAGATATCATCAGATATAAAAAAAAATGTTACTGCTGCAAACGCAAAACACCCCATTTCCTATATAACTTACACATTTGTTCTACTCTTTATTTATTACTCAAACTTCATTTCTCAAGAAATTTATAAATATTGTCGTAACAAATTTTTCTGTGTAATTAAGTCCGAATAAATTCCAAGTGATACTTTTGATTAGTAAGAAAACTTCAAATTAGATAAATAAATAACGGGATTTAAAATTTAATCTTGAAATGCCTTGGAATCGAGATTGAATTTAAGGAAAAGTAATTGGATGGAACAATAAATTTCATTCAAATGCCATATGGGATAAAAGCTAAATGCATAATGAAAATACAAGCTGAATTAAAAATACAACCAGGTGGATCAAAATTATAATACCTTTAAATGCATTGTATAAAAACTACATTAATTTGCTCTTTTCTGCATTTTTTTTTTTTTTTTTTTTTTTTTTTTCAATTTCTAATTGCACTTTTAAAAGGAAAAAATTCAATATATCAGTATCGATACTGGTAATATGTTCGGTGCATTCGATTGTTATTCGATTTTTTAACACATTGCATTTAAATAAAAAGTTGATTCAAAATTTTAAAAAAAATATTCATATGTTTAGTTATGTTTAATAACTGAAAAAAACTATTGTCTGAGTTATTCGCAGTAAACAATATATCTAGTTTCTTTAATTTTAACAACTCTTCGTATTATTTACACTTGATATTCACTCATTTTATTTAAATTCTAAGTCCCTTATTCTAAATGTTGGGATTTTTCTACTACTTTAAAATTTAAATATTTTATAATTTGAATATTGTAAAGCTGAATTATTTTTTTTTTTTCCTATTCGAATTAATTACATTGGTTAAAACTTTTTTCTCAACCAGAATTTTTTTTTTTTAGAATGAAAAATTTCTTAATGGAAACCCTTGCAACTAAATTTATTAATTCTTACTTTAAATTATGGTTAACTTCACAAATTGCGTTTTGATAGCTTTGATTCGTAAAAAAATTAAATATATATATATTTTTTTAAAATTATGCTTCATACTTAAATTATTGATATTTTTATTACATTATTATTTATTTCAAAAGATACTCTCATCAATTAAATTTTAAAAAATTAGTCAATTTTAGATATGCAGAAGGTATGCTGTACTTTTTTAAAACTTACTATCGCGTTTCAAGGTAACTTTCTTTCCGCATTGCTAAAATTAGAATTACCTCTCCGTAAAAAATCTTCCATCGTAAAAAACAAACCCTTCAATTAATTAGAAGTAATTGATGCCCTTGTATTAATGGACCGTTAATTACAGCGTGTAAAACACTCTCCGACCGGTAGACACCGTCTTCTTGCCGTTCCACCGTCTGTGCCTGACCGGATGTGTCTTGCCGCCGGCGACGCTCTTGCGTCCGCCACCTTGTCTAATTTGCTCCACAGCCAACACCCCTTTTACCAGGGGTTAATAAAACGAAAGTGAGCCGACAAAGAGGCGAGTCACGGGGGGATCACTCAAAGACGGATAGACTGATGATGGCACCCTCGTAATAGACCCGGAACGAACTTTCTTCAGTCAATGCTGCTTATTTACGAGTTGAGATGAAGAGAACTCTGTGGTATTTGAGGTTTTGTGAAGTTTATATTTTTGACTGATAAATATGATATGTTTGATGGCAGTGGGTTTGTTCTGTGAATGCAAAGAAAACTACTCTTTTATTTTAAGAAAAAAATTATAAGAAGAGCATGTTGTAGATTTGTTCGTTTATAAAATAGCTGTTATTGGTGTAGAAAATATTAAGCTTCAGCTGAGTAAATGCTTGTAGTTATATTTTAGAGATATATAATCAACAAACTTTATATGTTTGCCTATGTTTAAAAAAAAAGAATTTATTCTGAATGTAGTCCTTTCTTTCTTTTTACTTCAAGAAATTGCACGAGGGGGAAATGCGAGAAATTACGTGAAACTGATCACAATCTGTTTAAAAATTACTAAAGGTTGGATTAGTGAATATTAGTTATTGCGTATTTATTCATCTATGAAATTAAGTTTATTTGCTGTATTTTAAATATGCTGTTATAATTTTTAATTGTTTTTTCTTAGGTATTTTAATTCACCTTTATAACAAAAAAAATCTGAAAACAGGAACTTAGTGATACTAAAGCATTTAATACAGCATTTTGTCAAGACATAATAATAGTTATAATCAATTCCTATTATCTACTTCACTATATGGCATAGTAAAATGAAGCATTAGAAACTATTTTTTGGTAAATATGAAAAAAAAAAAAAAAAAAACTTAAAATAAATTGTAGTAGTCAATGCTTCTGTGTAAATAAAATGTCAAGTATAAACATATATTGAATTGCAAAGGACGTCTGGGTTTTGATAAATATTCAATAAGAATTTCTTTACAATAATGAATTATAAATTGCTTTAATCTTGTTTATGAGTTTATAATCTCTGGTTTATTTAATTGCTACCACAACTGCTTTCAATCATTCATTTTAATTTCCTTTTTTCTTTCTTAAAATAAACTGAAAAATTAACAATGATCAAAATTTAAACCCTTTTGAATTAATGGAAATTTAGGTTAGAGGTGTGACAAATAAATTAAATATTATCTTAAATGATACTTTCTATTCAGGTAAAACATTTCCCATTGAAAATAATCACATACTAGCCTATGCTGGATTTTTCTGATTATAAATTATAATTATGAAAATTAAATTAAAAGTGATAATTCAAAAGCGAGATTTCAGAACGATTTATTTGTAAGTTAATTTTGTGAGTAACAATTCTTAAACATAATAAAATCAAAAAGGAATTTAAAAAATTACCTTTGATAATTTAACTCATTTCTTAAAATTTATTTTTATTTATTCATTTACTTTATGCAATATTTACTTTAATGTTGAAAAAAATGGCAGGGCTAACATTAAAAATTGTAGCCAGCTTAAGTTTTAAAATTTAAGTTTTTGTAACGTTCATTTTATAATTTAATAAATATTTACCTGCGTTCATTTTCTTTCATTAACATTTATAATTTCTTTTTTATTGTAAAATATTGAATTTTTCTGAGATGATGCGGTAGAATAATACTTTCACAAACTAAAATAAAAGTAGTCTTGTTAGGAACATTTTTAATTCTGATTTATCATTTTATCCTTTTTTTATTCTGAATAAAACTAATGTGAAATTGGATGAAATAAATTCCGTAGATATTAACTTAAAATTGTTGATAATAGGATTATTATTAGTATTTTTGACAATAGAGGTAATTATTTTTTTCACTTAATAAGTTTCCTTCCTTTATAGCAATTTCGGAAGTTTATAGAAACATATCACATGATTTTTGACTAAGAAATATCCAATTAGTTAAAATGCCTTTAAATTTTCAAAGTAATTTAAATAAATTCTATCTTACATGCGCACAGTCTGATTATTCTGTAATCTTCTTAAAAATAAATTTAAAATAAAAAAAATTACAAGATATACATTAATTTTTTTTAAATTATACCTTCTTTTATTTAAAAAATATTTTTACTGTCTTCATTCATTTTTTCCCTTACTTTCTTTTTTTTTTTAAAAAAAAAAATTGTTTTTTGTTCTTAAGTAAAATTATTTTTCGTTTATTTTTTATTTATTACTTTTCATAAATTTAGCTTTTTTTTTTCAATTACTTTTCAAACTATTTTCTCTAGGATTATTATACCATTTAAAATACCTGTACTTATCTCCTGGCATTCGTATAGTTTTGACACTATTTGGTAGATGGTGTTGCCTAATCTTTTTGTTCTTAGCGAGGGAATTAAATCAGCCATATTTGTTCATTATATTCACTCGAAGCTCTGTTGGTGTTAAGTTTTTTTTTTTTTAATTATTTTGAATTGTGCTTTTTTTTATTGTTTTATTTTATTGTATGATAATTTTGTTCCCTTATTCACGTTTTATGTTACAAATCTATTTTGGAATTTTTCTGAGATTGCTATTTAATTTTCTTTTTAAATTATTTTTTACACAGAAAGTTCTTTGTTGATCTCTGCTCAATTGCATCTTTAGTTTTATAACCAGTTTTTTTTTTATAATATAATATTGACGGGGAAAGTTTGGCCATTAATTCTGGAATCACCCAACACAACAGTCGGTCACCTGTTACAACATTTATGGTAACCCTCTTTGGACTGGTTGCTACCATCTCACTATACCATGAGGGGGTCAGGAACCACTTTCACCTTCTCACTTTGATACCAGGCAGTCCTTTAAAATAACTAATTTCTGCAGGCGCGCAGTTAAGCAAAATTGCGAGTATTCTGCGTGCGCACCTGTGTTACTAGTATTTATACCCGTGAGGCTATCACATTGCAGAAAAAGAGAAAAAAAAAAAAAGGAGTTCTTGGCTTACAAGTCCTCATACTGGCCTGATGTTTCCATCTATTGTCTTACTCCTCTTCTAGACCTGCATGAATTCCCTTATCACCATTGATGGCTTAAACCTGCTGAGCTCATAAACTACAGCACATCTCGCACCAGTAGATTTACCGTTTTTTTGGAATCTTGCTTGCGTTAGTCCAAGAGGAAACTCCACAATTATTGGCCATCATTATGTTCTATTCTAATATGATACAGTGGGCCGCGGCAGCCTAGTGGTTAAGGTCGTGGACTAGCGGCCGGTGGTTTTCGTTCAGTCGCGGGTTCGATCCTTGGCCGCCAAAGACCCGCCGTGTAGCCGGGTCTGATGCACGTTAAATCTGTTCGGGGTCCAAAGTCCTCCCGTTGGCGTGGTGTGGATGTTAGGAGAGGGGGGTGCCAGCTCAGGTGTTGTCCTCGTCACTTGACCATGGTTCAAAATTACGAGGTCCGTCGCCAATAGCCCTCGTGTGGCTTCTAGTGCGACGTTAATAAAAACTAAACTAAACTAATATGATACAAGCTGTATCCATACAAATATCATTTTCTATCACTGTTGTAAATATATGAACTAACTTCATGTTTGCTCTATTTTGAACGAGTAATGTTCTCATGCACTCATATCTCATATGACAAATAAATTTCTATAAGTCATATGACAAATAAATATTAATATTTTAAATATTAAGTTGTTCCGGGTCATTTGCAGCCTCCTGGTAGAATATATTCAAGCATTCAAAATTAACCCTCTATATTAGTTATATTATATTCATTCTTTTACTTTTCTTCAATATTTTTATGTTGAGATTTTTTGATTTCTTTATCTCTTCTATTGACAATTTTAGTATTTGCTGTATAAATGTTTTCGTTTTATTTACTTGCTTTTCGAAATTTATCAATAGTATGTAATGATTTTGTTTCGTAGTGAAATTTGCACTTTTAATTTTATTCATTTTTCTTTGTTTGCAGTTTTTTATTCGTATATTTATATGATTTGGTGCATATGTTTTTTGCTCAATAGTGTAGGACTCATTTCTGCTTTAACAAATAATTTTATAATTAGTAAAATTTATTTTCTATTTTATTTATCGTTATAATGTTTTGTTGTTTATTTAAAATTAAGTTTCATATATATATATATATATATATATATATATATATATATATATATATACATATCTCTGTGTGCGTGTATATAACGGGAATATGTTTAAAAATTGCATGATGTTGCATTTTTTTTATACATATTTCATAAAAGTAAAGATAAAAACATATTTTAGATCTACATAATGAATACAAAGCATTCTTAAAAATAAATATACAATTGTAAGCATCTTTCAACCGATATAACATTTTTTTAACTTTTTTTAACATACTAAGCGAAACTTTAAAAAGTTTTGTTACAAAAAATATAAGTCATATTTTAATTACATTTACTGCTCCAGGTTTTAGAATTTACATTTGTCTGAAGAAACTGAGGTTGGAAACTTTATAAAAGGCCGATTTATTATACATTTAAGGAACATGTGATGCTGAAATTCCATTTTGAAACCCATTGGCTTCAAAGAGGGTATAAACTGATTAATATAATGTACCGCTGTTTTTAAGAAGTAGTTAATTTCTTAGTCAGAAATTAATCAAAATCAATTTTCTGAGTTTTAGAAATACTCTAATTATAAAGAAACTAACTTTGACTTTTTTTGCTTTGTGAGATATTGAAGCCTATAAATACGCATGATTGTTCTATATATTATAAAAAAGACGAAAGTATCAAAAAACAATCCATCTATAAAATCCCGTGTAAACTAAAGCAACATAAGAAATAATGAAAACGAAAACAGCGATTTACTTGTCCTACACGCAAAGTATCATTGCAAAATGTCATAAATTGCTTAGTAAAGTACCAGGTGAGTCGGATATCTCACTTCTTCAAAATAGGTTTATATAAGCGTTGAAAGGAGGAGAAGAGAAGGTTCGAAGGACCACACATTTATTGCTTTTCACGAACCAGCAGTGAAAGAGAACAAGCAATGATTGTTAGGGCTATAGAGTGCGCGAAGTCTATTACCTTTATGCGCGGTCTACCGCGTTGACAACGCCGCTCTTTTTCCCGGCCTATTCAATGAGGCTGACATTATTAGGAAGGTAATGGGCCATGTCCTGTCAAGACTCCCGTATCCCCTCTTTGGGGATAAGCTCCCTCCTTTTCTTGATTTCATCAATCACAGTTAGCTGCTTTCTTTGCTTGGTTGGAGAGAATGTACGAAACAGATGTTTTTCCTGGATTTTATTGAAAAATATATTGTTCCTAATTTGAAAATGGCAATGGTCCTTAGCAATGCTGTTTTTTAGAAGTTTCATTTTCTAAAATGGCTAGTTTTCTGCCATTTGGTTGATTGCAGATTGTCTCTTTGATTTCTTTAGTGACAATTTGAACATTACACGTTTGAGATAATTTTCTGATTTTGAACAATGCGAATGAAAAAAAAAAAAAAAAAAAAGGTGCAATAAGTAAATAGGCTGACATTTTTAAGAATCTCATTACTGCATGGATAATTAATTTCCCTTTTCAACTGGCTTGTGTTTTAAATTAGTGTATTATTTACTTGACATGACATATATTATTTTTAATTTTCTTATCTAGCCGAACATATTTCTTAAAAATTCTTCTCTTTCTTTCTTTAATTAAAAAATAATTCAAGTTCTTTTTATGCATTTTTTTTCTTCCGATTCTTGAATGTACAAAAATTTAATACTGTGAGTGTGAATTCATGAATTGTATTTATATGGTCAAATGGAGTGTAATGATAAATCGAATTAAACTTTACTATTTTTATTAAAACAGGAAACTAAAGTAAATTTCTGCCATTATTAATGTTACATTGATTGATATTGAAGAAAACAGTTGGATTTTAAGCTTATAAATTTGTAAATAATGCGAAGGAAATCATTGATTTATTATATAATTTTCCTGTACCGATATAAAGAGTATTTATTTTTATTCTTAGTAAATGTTTCAAATGTTTATAAAATTCCCGATAATGAATAAACTAATTTATTATAAGCAATTTAATAGCCTTATAGAATTAAAAGGAAAGCAAACGCTAATTTATTTATGCATTTTATTGTACACTGATTTTTGTTTATCGCGTTTGTAGATTTAAATTTCGATTCTTACTGTTTATGTTATTTGCAGACATTAGATATCAATTTTTTTTTTTTTTTGCTCTAAGGTTTGAAAAGGTTATACAATTATACAAAATGTTTATTGAAACATATGAGTTACGCATAAAAGTAAACAATGAAGTTACACAGAACGAAACCAATGTGCAACAGACCCACTCCTTTAGGCAAGAGCATGATAAAGTTGAAATAGTTTTAAGTGTATTTTTAAACTAATTGTTCATGTGGAATCATAGACTCAAATTGTAAAATAAAAATTCAATTTCAAAACAAAATTAATTCTTTTTTATAACACTAATTTCTCTCTTAATAAATTACACATGTGTGCTTCCATTTAATAATAAAATCAATGGATGAATAAATTATCTTTTCTTTATCTCTTATTTCAAAATAAAATATACTGATTCTTAAATATAAATGTATTACTTTAAAACATGCAGAAACAAAACATTAACATTCTTATTTTAAAATTAATATCTTTAAATTATTCTGATAATGTATTCCCTCAAAATTTTTAAATGTTACTTAAACATAAGCAAGAAAAAAAATCTCGAAGATCGAAAATTTCAATTAAATTGATGCAATTTGTTGTAATATCAAAAATGTCGTGGCGAATAAACTAAAATATCCTAAAAAGATCTAACAAAATTATTCCTTATTAAAATTTTCAAAATTAGCATCATCGAAAGGTATCATAACGATGACGATAACACCCTAGTTTGTTTAAATTTCAATGCGACCAAAAATATTTTAAAATTGTCTTTCTTTATCTATACTCTTTAAAAGAAGTAATATCCGTGTTGCTTATTAAAAAGATCTTTCTCACTCACATTGCTTGCTAGATGAATATAACTCCTGGACTTTTTTTGCACAAATTCGATTCAAATAATGATGCCAATAGAATACCTGTGTGACCCGTGTTAACGATTTCCAACATATTTTTCGTTTTGTAATAAATACGCACCCCATAGAAATCACCGCTTTAATATTCTCACTATAAAACCCACAGCCCAATATTACTTTTAAGGAGTTTTTAGAAATTGCAATGTCTAATAAAAATCGTTTAGAACTTTCTTACATAAGATTAAACATTTTTATACCTATTGAATTAAAAAAATACTTTAAAGGAGATAACAGCCTTTGTTGCTCTATGTCCCATTAAATCACTCAATCAATAGATAATTTTTTCATAGAGATGAGTTCACAGAGGATCCGAATATCCAGTAAAGAGTCAATGTTTTACTGGTACAGCACCTAAATTGTCCTTAGACCATCAAAAAAGATTCTTACTCAAAAGTCTCGAAAGCTTTTAAGTTTCGAAATGTATGAAAATTATAAGATATTATTCAAGAGCTATAACTGTTTAAGATGAAATAAATACCTTATTTTACATCAGGTCTTAATTCCTTTTATTTAAAAAGCACTTTGAGTACCTCTATACATATATAGATACATATTAATTTAATTTCAAATCAAATCATCCCAGAATTCAAGAACAAAAAATCTTTCATTGGTCTATTCTTTAACACTCCTCTTTTAACAGAAGAGAAAGAGAGAGAAAGTGAATACCTATTTTTAAAAAAATGTTTGTGAGCTTTCAAAATCCACGAGCTTTGAGAGTTACAAACTCTCATATTGTGGTAAGACTGGATATATTTTATTTTCCCATTTTTCTGACAGTTTTTTCATAATGCTCCCGTTACACAGTAGCAGCTGTTTACAACCGAAGGCTATGGGTTCCCCCATGAATCCCCTTTCTCCGACCATTTATCTTCGTTAACTCCGGGGTCGATATTCAATAGAGTGGGCTGCTGGACCGTCGCTATAATTATTTAGGCACAGTTTAGGACGCTCTATACTAGGGCGGAAGTCAAGAATAGGCGTAATTTTGTTTCTGAATTCGGATATCGTTTATGTAAAATAGAGGTTTTGCTGTGAAGTTTTTTACAAAATGTCTCAATCTGCTAGTGTATTGAAAAGTCTTGACTGCTTCTTCCTTTCACACTTTGTGTAACAATATATTTTAATATTTTTTTCATTTCTTTAAACGGAGGTCTTTCTTCCTCTCCTCACCCTTGAAGCGTAGGAAATATGTAATATCATATGATTAAAAATAAAAATCAATCGAAGGTACTATGTTAAACGAACTTTTGGTTAAAATATTCTATTTTTAATCATTTATTGAAAATTAGACCTTGTATTAAAAAAATTTAGACATTTTACGGTTCTTACCAAATATATATCGATTTTTTAAAACAAGTTTTGAATATTAATGTTTACCATTAATATTGCTTATTGTATAATTTTTGTAATAAAATGGAGAATTATTTAAATTAATTGATACATTTATTAGTTAAAATAACTTAATTAATAGAAAGAATAATTTTATTAACTTACATATGCTATATTTTCTATTTACGTCGAATAAAATTAAGAACAGATGAAAACTATTAAATTTGTTTTAAGCTATTTGTTATTTACTTAAATAACCCTCTATCCGAAATAGTATCATTCAAATCAGAATACGTATCAGTTCCTCCTATTTACAAAATACTTATATTTATTTTGATAAATGTCACATTTAATAAATCACGAAAGAATTTGAAGTATTTTTAATCCGTCTTGTTAATTTTATCGCTCAAAAATTTAGATATAAGATTACATCCATTCCTATGAATTGATTTATATTTAATGAAATAAGACTTAAAAAGTATACGCACTCGTCTTTTAAATATATTGGGGTTCGCATAACTTACTTAAAACTTTACAACTTCTTAAATTTAAAATTATTAAGCATAAATTATACTTCCCTACAAAGTTATATCATATAACAAAAATCACTAAAATTTATTTTTAGGTTAAGAAAATATGCTTGGAAATATTTAGATTTGTTATAAATAAAATAGATAAAAACTGAAAGTTCAAAATCGCTTTAGTTGTTCTGTGAAATTTTCACGACATTTAAAAATATTAAGTATTTATATCCTACTACGTTAAAGATATATATTAACCACAGGCTATAATACAGAAAAGTCAGGTATTTTACTTCGTCAGATATTTTTTTTCTCCCTCTGTCTTTTTCCATTTCAGTAAAAAGCAAAAGGAAAAATATAACCTGCGGGATAGATGCACATAATTTCAATTTTACATAAAAAAAATAATAATAATATAATTGGAATTTGCTGGTTAAACAGAATTCGAAATCTAGACCATCTTCAAGAGTAATATGAAGTTTAATTTCAATGGTGGTTTACGGCAAAAGCAGTATTCTTCACTGCAATATTTCTGAAAATGTATTAATGGTTCGTTTCTCCTTATTTAAAGTTTTGATAGAGAGTTTTTGTGAAATTATATCAATCGAAATCGACACCAGTAAATAATGCGGAATAAGTTTTATTAAATTGTAAAAAATATATATTCGTTCCGATGCATAGAATAATGGTGTACAAAAATTTAGAGAAAATTTATTCTTTATATTCTTAATACAAATACTGTCTTGTACACAGAAATTTTATTGAAGATAATTTTTTTAAATTGTAATGACAATAAGTAAAACAGTTTGAAACAAAAATGCTTAGTACTTTTCAAGTAGAACCATACTTAAATTTTTATTTTTCGACTCATGTATTTAAAATTAGCTTTTCAAATTATTACAATTATATCATAATTAAAATGTCACAGTTTTTTCAATTTTAAAAAGTGTTCTTTAATTTTAGTTCTCTTTTCTCTCCCTCTCTCTCTCTCTCTCTTATATTTTTTTATTCAAGAAAGATGCACTATTTCGGTCTTCATTTTTCATTTTCTCTTATGAATATGAAAGAAAATAAAATCGTTGGCTTTCCTTGAATGTTTTAATTAAACCTATCAAAATATTTTTATTTTCACGTAGAAATAATTATCTTGATTTTTTTTAGAAATCAGAAAAAATGAAGTGCTTGCAAAAGATTTCAACATTCAATATAATAAATACCTTCAGCCATGGGCCTTTAAATCATTATTTTTATAAAGTATTTTCCAAAGAGAAAATAATTATTAAAATGGTCAACAAATGCTCTCCAAAGTCTTAAAAATATTCTTATATTAACTTGACTAAAATATTAATCACTAATTATATTATTTGAATGTTATAATCATGAAGATTTTTGTACACTGATATAGATCAGATATATATCTCTCATGTTTACCAAATACAGATATAAAATCTCTTTAAAGTGAGTTGTGATTTAATAAGAGTTTAAAAGTGTGTGGCATATGTTTTATAGTTTTTATCAGGTCTTTATTAATAAGTCTGACCTTTGAGGTGATTGCTTTGGCGTATTCCATTATGATCTAAAAAATATAAATCTTAATCAAAATAGAATTAATCTTTATGTCGAAACATAATTTTGATGAGTTTATTTTGATAGCGAAGCAATAAAAAAAATAAAATCACAAATTGTTGTCGTTTAAAATTACAATCAAAAATTGGTGCAAACATTAAAAAACAAAGTAAGGATTTAAATTAAAAGCAAAACAAAAATTTTAAATTTGTAATTGGAAATTTTTTTAAAATTTATATTCAATACAATGGGAAGGCATGAACCAGTAGTTTAAGAAATGCTAGCCGAAAGAGGAAAAAAATAGTTTTATAAATTATTTCTTAAAGAAATTTATTCCAAATATTTATATAAAGAGTTTTAAATCCAGCTCTCTTAAGCCCTTTTTCTTCTTAAGTTTTATTAACTCGTTACAATTTATTATAATGAAACTGAAATCATTTTAGGTAATGCAGGTTAATTTTAAGAAAGGATTCTTAACAAAAGGAATTGTAATGCCTTTCAGTTTCGCAAAATAAACTTTAAACGCTTGAATCGTGCTATTTATTTTTAATTTGTAGGAGGTAAAGGAATCTAAATGTCAAATGCAATTTTTACAAAAGAAATCATTCTCTAATCTGATCTACTATTTTGCTCATAATTTCAGAAGCATATAAAAATGATGTAACGTTATTTTTCCGGCTGTAATAGTATGTTTGCCGAGAAACTTTTTTACAGAATATGATTTTAACAACAACAAAAAATGAAACAAAATACTTTATTTTGAAATATTTGATTCTGAATTCCAAAAATTTCCTTATTTTCATCATTTACTGTCTGTTAATTGAAAGTAATTTATCATGTTACAAAATTTAAATCGAATCAAATATCTTATAAGTCTTTTACGACATATTCTTAAAATTAAATATTTATCAAAATTCAAGAGGAAAAGCAATGAATACAAAATTGTACTTAAAAGACAGCGCTACAGATGATGCATTTGAAAAAAAAATTTAAAAGTTAAATCAAGAAATTAATTTAGATCGTGATATAGATTTGAATGCAAGATATCCTGCAAAAATTTTCAAAATATTAAATGAATTCTTAACTGTGATAAAAGAATCAAATGGCTGGGTTAAAATACTCCTACTATTATACATTAAATTGAATTAATTAAGTTTATAAAATCCCATAATCTTATTGTTAACAATATTATTAAAAATAAACAATTAATTCTGCTAATTGATCATGGAGAGCTTTTCAACACCTAAGATTATCCCTTCATGACGGAAGTTCTCAACGATTGTAATTAAGAAAAACCCCTCCCATTTTTTCTTTAACACGTAAACAGGATGTCAACTGCTCTGTTTCCGCGAGCAAACGCAACCTCTAATTTTTCAAAGTTCAAAGACTGCCTTTTTCCAATCTTCCCGTCAGAATCCTCATCACTCTAGTGATGCAACTCTTCTGCGCATGCTTCTTAGAGTTCATCCCCCCTACTTTAACGACTCGATGCACGAAAGACACTAAACCGCACCTTTGTCCATCGGCTTGTTTGATGCAGACGTCTATCATTCAACTCCCCGTTTCTTATTGGAGAAGCGCATGAGTTGGTAGGTGGCGCTTAGTAGGTGATGGGCTGACTTGAGGGAAGGAGGCGGGATTCAAACCGTCAAACCCCAGTTAGCCTCTTTGAATGACTGAGTGATTATGTGACTAACCAGGATAACAGCTTTCTTTCCCCCTGGTTTGAGAAGACTGGTTCTCTCACTCAAACTCCTTACTTGGCCGTTCGCCGAGTCAGCAGCGGCGTTTAAACGCCATATTTCATCAGCTTGCTGTAAATGCGTGACGTATCACAACGAGTTTTGAAAGAGTGCCATTGAGGAACGAGTACCTAAGAAAGCACCGACTGTTTGATTCTCGATTTGCCTTCAGGCTGCTTTGTCAAGATGATCACATACGTCCCTCTTGCCTCTTCCTCAGTTTACAGTCATCATGAAAATTTGATGGAACAGTTTTATATTGAGTTGTGACACGATTTTTTCATTATTGTTGGTGAACCTTTATACAGAAGTCGTAAATCCTTCTAAAAAAGACTAAATTAGAACGAAGTGCTCACATAGTGATCAGAAGAAAATTGGGAAAACATTGTTATTTTTCTCAGTATATTATATGAGATGTAATAATTTATTTTTAATGATATTTCACACTTGCGGATAATAATGGTGGTTTTATAAAGTAACTAGGCACTTCTTATACAAATTGTTTCTAACAGAAAGAAACATTTAAGACTGGTCCGGCGTTTAAAGGCTGCAGAGTCACCTTTAAATGCCTAATTGTTCAAAAAAATTTCAAGAACTGAATTTATCTGAGTAGCTCTATAGTTCCTATATCGAAGCAATGTCCACGCACACAGATTCCGAATCACAGTCTTCTGAGAAGTTGACTTCACCCATGCCGGCCGGCTCAGACGACAAAGATGAAGACAACGAAGAAGTGGACATTGACGTAACCAGCGTTCCTTCCGAAAACGACCCCCTCGTGTCGTCTGATGTCGAGGCAGGGTCAGAAGAAGACGAATATTTCAAACCCATCAAAAAACTTTGCATGGCCCCTTCTAGGCCCAGTGCCCCACCGGTTCCAGTGGCCGCCCCCAGTAGCAAACCTCTCAGCTCTTTCTTCATCAAGGACATTCTCAGCCACAAACCTGCGTCCATCCAGCGGACGCTGTCCACGGATGTCCGAGGCATCGTTCGGCCGTGGGATCTGGACAGTTCGGCAGGGTCTAGGCGAAGACCCCGCTCGGCGGACGATGATTCGCGGTCGGAGAGATCTGAGAGCGATTCGCCGGAGAGCCCTGCTGTGGCTAACCCTAACGCGTCGCCGCTAGATGCGCTCTTTGAAATGACCAGCAAGGCTTTCGAAGGACTTGAAGCGAATGAAAAAACAGCTGGTAAGTGTATTTTTGTTCCTTTACTTCATAAGATACAAGCAATGCAGAAAATGATCCGAAGTTGAAGTGTAAACAAAAGCGGTGTTATCGAATTCTTTTTTTAGACGTGATTCTTTTTTATATTTACTTGAATTTGTTATTAACGAATTAAATCAATCCTTGCTAAGGATCATTAGATAATTTGGATAGATTAAATTTGCGGTATAGTTATTGTGCTATCTATGACTAATTACTTTTCTCTTAATTTTAAACAAAATATTTTGATATTAGACTATTTAGTTACGGATACAAAAATGTTAATTCGTTTAGCTTACTTAACTATATTTTGAAAAATTACAAACAAAGTAAATAGTCAACTAATCAGTTCAAATTGATTTTGAGAGCGATAGATACAGCATCTGTTTTTAGTTGTTTTTCTTTCTCTTTTTGTAAATAAACAAAGCATGGAGTGCAAAAAAGTGACTGTTTTGAAAAATGCCTCAAAATATTGTTAGCAATGAATTTAAATTAATTAATCATTATAAATAAATTAAATTAACGAGCGTGCACATTCTTTAGAATATTTATACCAGCAGAAACACTGCTTATAGCTCTGCTGTACACATAACTATTTTTGACATTTGTTGATCTTACATTTTGATATATATATATATACATATCATATATATATATATATATATATATCATATATATATATATATATTATATTATATATATTATATATATATATACATATATATCATATTATATATATTTTTTTATATATTTATATTTAAGTTAATTTATCAATTCCATATTTATTTCAAAATGATTGGATAAACGATTTTGTATATTTTCATAATCTAATTAATTCCACTACCAAACTTGTCGAGTATAAGTGAAATTTTGACGTTGCTGTGAACAAACAAAAAACAACTATTTTAACATTTTTATGAGATGGAAGCAATGATACACAAACTACAATTTAACTAAAGGGATGTATTTACTTTTATTAAAATATTGTGCATAAACAGATCTGACATGACATTTTCTCTGCTTAGGTAAATGTTACTTAATATTTATTAAATTAAGTAAAATTTTATTACTTATGAATATAAAAGAAAACTAATGATTTTCATAGAATTTATTTTATACTTTTTTACAGATTCAGTGTTCAAAGAGCATTTTCAGAAATATTTCTTTTAGATAGAATACACTATACTCGAAGTAACAATACAATTTTTGAAATCTTTCTCAATACAATTTTATTATTTACACTCATGTTATAGTTCATCTGTTCTAATTAGCCACCCAAATTGCAGGTGATGAAACATTTTTAACTGAAAATATGATTACAATCATTCAAAAATTATATGTGTAGTAAACGACTTAGAAAACTTTAATTCTCGGCAGATTTGTCTCATAGTTTTAAACCCTAATTGTGTGAACTCAGTCTCCCAGGATTAACTAAGTTTTTATTTATATCTATTAAATAATAGTATACATTATAGCATTCATAAACATACAAAGATATTTCAGGACTAGGTATGTTTTTATTGCTAAATATTGACCTTTCATTTCTTCCACTTAACAACACTAAATTTAGGGTAACAAATATCCTTTCCCCTAATAAAAATTAAAAGAATTTTACTATTTTTTACCATATTCTCATAATTACTTTTCAATGAAATGAAAATTTATGAATACTATCAGAACTTTGATGCGCGTTTCATTGCAGTTAATCGAATATACTAAAATTGAAAAGAGAAACTTTAGTACAGAGCTAAGAAAGAGCCGAAACATGATATAAAAAGTTTCTAGAATTTATTTAGTTTTTCTTTTTCATCTAATTTTAAATTTATATTTTGATCCCAAACCAAATTATGTTATCAAGCTATATATAAATCTTCTATGGAACTATAAATTGTCTGTTAATAATGAATTATACTCAATTTAAGTGATACTAATAATTTAAATATAAAATATGATTATTTTCAGTTATATAATATAGTTATCAAAAATATCAAAATTTTCTTCTAAATTTTTAACAGTTATCAAACAATAATTTTCCTAATCAAATAAGTTTTCTAAAAATCAAAATGTGAAAACTTCTTTTAAATAGTATTAATTATTATTCTAGTATTGATATGAGGGATAAGTAAATACATCTAGAGTTAAAAAAATTCTATTTTTAAAGTGAAAATACTAAAAATTAGGTTTACTTAAAATTTAAAATGGAAAACAATTAAGTGATACAAGTACATAATGTAATAATTTATTAGGACTAAAAGTAACTTTTAAAATGCAAGAAAAAATATTTCGTAATAAATGCTCTTTTTTATTTTTTTTTGCAAATATCATTTCAACTAATTTCAAATGTTTATAAAACATTATTTTAATTAAAATCAAACATTTTTAATATTTAAAAAAACCTACACTTATAAATCAACAGTTAAAAGTAATTTGACGTTTTATTAAAAAAAAATCAATCTATTTTATTCCTCGGTTCAAAAGATCCTTTTCCATTATATTTTAATGAAATATTGTTTAATATAAATATTTAGAGATTGTTTCATTAAAACCTTTATCTTTTCATGATTTAATTTTTAGTTTCAGTTTCAAAATCCCAAAATTGTTTTTGGAAATCTATTAACTTTTTTTTCATTTTTGAAGGAAAAATTGTTACCAAAATACTAAATTAAATTTTACATTTTTAAGACCTTATTTTGCGTTTTATGAAGTTGAAATATTGCTCTTCTGAAGAATTTAAAAAATTACTTACTTGAAGTTAAAGTACACTCGGCAAACTTGTAACTGAATTTTCACTACTTTCTCTTTTTCGGGAAAAAAAACAGAAAAAGAAGAAAGAAAAAATTATCTTCACGTCGCATTTGTTTGAAGCATGTTTTTAGAGATATGTTAAATGACAGAAAAATATGACTGTAAAATTTCATTTTCATTAAACAGTATGTTTGATAGTACTATTATTTCAGGGGGAAGATATAATATTGGCAATGTTAATTTTACAATTTACTTTTTACTAAAAAACCATAACTGAATAATAATAATACTTTTTACATACTATGTTTGTTTTTTCCGTTTCCAGTTATTTTTAATCGTTCAAAATTTTTTGTCTATTTTCTTCACTGCCTCAAATGAATCATGGAAGTTATTATATGGAAGCTCAGTATATTATCTGGATTTTTTTTAAACAGAAAAACACGAAAGGCTCTGCAATAACTAATTGATACTCGTATTCTTTAAAAATAAAAATAAAACTTTGCTGTGTATTTCCCCTTTTATCTCTTTAGTTAAAATTAAATGAAGTTAGAAAACTAAAACTTCAAAAACTTTTCAAAAACCTCTTTATTCTTTCCTTGATTTCAGTGCCTCAAACGTCGAAAAAGGTGCACTTAAGTAATTTTCAAACAATCCTTATTTCTTAAGATTAAAAAGAGTGCTTCCTCTCAAAAAATAAGATTTATACATTATAAAAAGGAAATTTCTAATAAAAAGATGTATTTAAAAATGAAATTTTTAAATGAAATGTTTCGTTTTATGACAAAATGTTTATCTAAAGAATTATGCAATAAATCATTACAAACATGCTGACTGTAATTTCTTCAATTCAGAAACAATATGAACTACAAATACGTGCTAAATTCAGATTTAAATATAAAAAAATCAATATTATTTAAAGAAATACACGTTCACTAAAAAACGTCTAATCGATAATATTTTAAAATGTTTCTTTTGAAAGAAATATTTTCAATGAAGCATGAGCCTGGAAGAAGTATTTGTGATAATACTTATATTGCAAAAAATTGCCAAATATTTATTATAACTTTTTTAAAAAAAGTTATCATTAATGATTGATTTATTAATGTAATAACTAATTTTAATTGCATGCTTCTAAGAAAATAGGACTTGTGCGGATACTCTTTAAGCTAATTTCTTTATTTTTACGTTTTGAAGAAAAATTAATCATATACCCACTCAAATCAGCCATCTTTACAGGCTTTTAAGTTATTGTAAGTTTCTTTTTTAATGAAATTATTGAAACTTTGAGACTAGTTTCACGTACGACTGGTTTGCTTTGTTGCCTGACGGAGTGCCATACTTAGATCTTGAGCCACTATCTGTCCTCTCTTTTTATTTTTCACATAAAGAAAATTACAGATTTTACTTTTTCGATACACTTAATTTCATATATTTTGTATAATGCTTGCTTTTTGTGCTGTCAAATGACGCGTTTTCAAAAAAAAAAAAAAAAAAAAAAAAGGGGGAATAAGCTGGATTGAAAGAATAAAGCAAATACCGTCTATTTTTAAGTAAATACTATAAAGAATGTAGCTGAAAGCAAATCCTGAGAAAATTGAACATCCAAAAATTATACTTTGAGTTTGTCAAAAAAGAGATTAGTTGGCAAATAAGATACACTTTAATGCAAACAGGATAATTTAAAAGTAATTTATTACAAGTTTTCGTAGAAATTTCAAGGACCAATAATTTTTGTTTGAAACTTTCCGCATTCAGGATCATCTTCTTTAAATTTAAAATGTTATTTTTAATAAAGATTTTTCGATTTTCATCGATAAATATATATCAGAAACCCTTTTTATGTTTATCAGATGCATGATGGTTTTTGTTATTTTTGGATCAAATAGAGAAGCATAAAAAATAAAATTATGTCACATATTTACTCAGATATAAATTCATTGTTTTGTTTTCAATGTTTTAATATAAACAATTTTGCAAAATATTACTATGAGTCATTTGACAAATATCTAGTACAATTGAATAAAAATATTTACATTCATTATTGAAAATTATTTAAATATGGCACGAAAGAAAATACGAAATTAAGGGTACCATTACCAGGTACAATTAAAAAGAGAATAATAATAATGAAATGTAATAACGTTAATATTTTAACAATTTACTGCATTATAGAAGAGATTATTTCATTTTTCAAAAAAAGGGAGGATTTGGTATTATAGCTAATAAATAATGTTATAATTTTTTTTTTTTTTTTTTTTTTTCAAAATGCAAATTAGCGATACTGTTTACCAAAATGTGTTTTCAGCTCTGCTTCATTTTCTCTTTTTCATAATAATTGGCCACAAACGAAGGTTAATACGTATTTGACTCGAAATAATCATGACAAAATGATTTGAAATGGAAAATTATTCCGATTTCCTCACAGCTTATAGAAATTTACATTAAACTTTCATTCTTTAAATACTTCAATGTCATTAATTCCTGCGTAATTTGATTAATGGTAAATAAATTAATCTGATTCCTAATATTACTGAATTAAATACTAACACGTAATCCTTGTAATTGGATTTATTAGAATTATTTTTTTAAATAAGTTACTAATTATTATCCAGAATCATGAGAAAATAAATTCATTTACATATCTCATTGTTTTGAGGTTGTTTTCGTTGATCTGATTGATAAAATTAAATAAGAAACGTTCGATTCTTTATTTATTTAATTCACGATAGTTTTTTTTTTTTTTAAAGGAAGTCATTTCTGGCAATTTAAATAAGTAATTACTTCTTTAAAAACGGCAGGGAAATTGAATTGAAAAATGCTTCCCATTTTTTATGATACATTTCACTGAATTTTAGACTTGATTCTTACAACTAATATCTGAAAGCAAGACAGTTTAACTAATTGAAATTGCCCTATTCTTTCCATTATTTTTTTTTTCCTTTAGATCTTTCTTATGCTTAAATTCCTTTTAGTTAGGATTTAAAAAAAAACTTAAATAAGAATATTTATTCATACTTACATGAAGTTATATGAGTGTAGTTTCTATGAAAATATTTCCCCCTCTTTATTAAAATAACTGTTAAGATGTTTTCTTTGATAAATCCGTACTACTTTAATCTTAAAACAGCATTTTTTTTTTTTTTCGTATGGGGACATATTTCCACTCATCGATGGACAGAATTAAAAAAAAAAAACTATTATTTTTATGTAATAGTAAGTTTTCACAACAGAAATCATAATTTACTGTCAACAAGCTGAGAAAAATCTTCAAATTATTTATAATTAACAGTTAACGTATAAATGAGAAAAAGAGGCCCTTTTGAGAATATTTAAGAATCCGAAAAGTAAGTAAAATGAACCATCACGCAATTTTTTTTAAAAAAATATCTAATAATGATAAATTTGCAATAAAAATATTATTGCACAATGGTAATAAAGGTCTCCGATTAAAGTTCCAATCATATTTGCATTAAATCAATGTGTTAAATGGGAAATCCAAAAACTCATTGATCAGAGAAAATACTAATTTTAAACTGTGGAAGTAGGTTTTAATAAATTAATACACTGAATATTACTTTTGTTTTATATTTTATTCATAAGATAATGCTACAAATTTTGTTGAAATCAAATCATAAGTGAGGTAGCGTTTGAATAACTTCAAACGCAGTTGTATAATAATCGCTCTTAATTTAAGGGAAATCAAAATTCGTAGAAGAATTTAAAATTTATCAATTACAAAACTTATCTTGTACTTTTCTTTACTTACAGCTCTATCAATGTAACAGACTATTTTTTTTTTTTAATTTCCTGGCTTTCCACAAACTTTTACATTTTATTGAACTTATTAAATTTTATTAAAAGTTTAATTTTTTTTTAAAATTTGATTCATTATATAAGTTTTATTCAACTGATTAAACTATATTGATACAAAATTATTATTAGCAAGAAAAGATGTTAGTTTTTGGAAGTTAAAATTAAAAACTAAATATTCATCTCATTTTTTTAAAGTTTTAATATCAATACAGTTGATATCAAACATTTCATGCATTTATAAGAATAAGAAGAAAAAAAATTGACTTTTATTATGTAATTTGCCTCGAATATCGTGTTCTAAATTCCCCTTTACTGATTAATTTTTTAAATATTTTCACATGATATCTAACTGTTACATTGAAGTAATATTAAGTCTGACAATTTAGGAATCATTTAATATTTTCTAAAGTTTTTTAAATAATGCTCTTTAATATCAGCAAAATAATTGAGTTGAACCGATTATTAATAACTTAAATAATTTCATCATTATCAGGTAAATTGTGGTCCGGTAAAATAAAATTATTTTTTTTACGTTCAACAATTCCCTCCCCCCTCTCTTTTTCTTTTTTGGAAATAACATAGTCTACTATAGAATGAAGGAAAAAACTTTTTAGTTTGACTTAAGTACATAAAAAATATCCAAGAAATATGCCAGATGTTGGAGGAATAACAAAAACGAACAAATCATAAATCACACGGAACGTATATGAATGACACGAAAGATGATAACTTAGGAAAAAAAAGACTTTTCGGTTGAGTATTAATAATGTTTTTCATTTAAAAAAATATTCTCAATTATTACTAAGTTACTGTTAAAAATTTTAATATATATTTAACTGTTTCATTTCTTATTGCGTTTGAAAAAGTATTAGGTGGAATTTTATGAACTGATTAGAAGAATACAAGTCTTTACAATTTTTTTACAAGTTCCTATTTTTTTTTCACCGGAACAGGAAGATGTAACTATTTATACTTGTTTTTATATAGTGTTTAAAGTCAGAATTTCCTTTTCTCGAATTGCATAATTATTTCCTTATAGAAGCTTTTATCGTTTTAAATATATTTTTATTTTGAAATTTGACCTCTTATTTCTAGGATTTAATTTCTATTTCGCAAATTTCATTATTAGAAGAAATTTACTATTTTCGTATGAGCTAAAATGCCATTAAATGACGACCTTTTACTGAATTATTGATACATAACGAAGCATAGAAATCTGAATTTGATGATTTTTCATTTAATGGCAAAAAAATATAGGGAAAAAAGTATTTTAAACATGATAATAAATCTTGAATTCAATTTTGATAAAATTTCCTGAAATTTCAAAGTGCAAAAGTATAGAATTATTTTTTAAAGTACTTTTGTTACATTAATTACAAAGTGTAGATATCACTTTTTTAAAATTTCAAAATATCATTTAAGTCATACTTATCATACTTACTTATTATACTTTATCATACTTATGGAATTTTTAATAAATAACACGCAGCGAATAGCGAATGATCTTAGAATTGTATACATATTTTTAAATGAAATTATATAATCATCACCTCTTTCAATGCAATATTTACCTATATGATCAGGTCAATATTGAAGTGAGCAACGAGAACAACTATTTTTTTTTTTTAATTCGAATCAAAAATTATCTAAAAAAATTATTATAGAATCAAGCATTCATCTTTGCAAAAACGTTTTGGTTTAATTATTTATTTTTATAAATATGCTGTTTACATTTTAGAAAATTTTTTTACTTCTTTTCTAACAAAATAAATTAGAAGCCAAATCTTTATTGAGAGCTTAGTTAATGTAAGTTTTTATATAATTTACTTGCTTAAATTAATAAAATTTGTAGGTTTAAATTTAGTGAGCTCTACAATCAGTTATTTAAGTTGTTACAAATTATTTTGAGAATAAAACCAAAAGTCTACGATGGAGAGTAAAATTTACACTCATTATTAATTTTAGATATCTATCAGTTCTTTGTCAATAAAAGAAAAGGAGATTGAAATTTTAAACATTTTGAATAGCCAATTACATGAAATGAAATCTTAAATAATTACTCTCAAACATTTGTTGAATACTGTAGTATTCTGTAGTATTTTAGTTCTAATAAGTTTTTGATAAGAGAGAAGTTTTGTTGACTATAATTTGTATATAGGTATATATATAGGTATAGGTGTATATAGGTATATAGGTATATATAGGTATATAGGTATAGGTATATATATATATATATATGTGTGTGTGTGTGTGTTATTTTACATTTTGTTTCGAATGCTTGATTCTTGAATTGGTTAATTTTACTCCTGTTATTATAGTTTTAATTGGTTTTACAATATTTTGGATGATTAGATATGTGTCATTGTGTAATTAGGTTTTTTGTAGTGAAATTGAAGATGGTTACTATGCTAATCTTTTTTTCTATGGTAGATTTTTACAATTTGCTTGTTTTTGGTTTGTTACCCATATTTTATTGTAATGTAATTCACTAACGTGCGATTACTTAATCAGTAATTACCTGCATAAACACACATTATCATTCAGGAAGTGGAACAGTATTAATTACATTATTTCCGTTACACTAAATTTTGTTTTTCTTTCACTTTACTTTCTTTTAAATTGTTTGTTTCTAAAATTTTTTTTTTTTTTTTGGTGGGGGAGGGTAAATTTTTAGATTATTTAATCGTTTAAGTAAATTTTTATCTGATTTGTATAGATATTAATTTATTTTTGAATGATTTTCTTAAATATTCAGTCTTTTTATATTAATAGTATTGATTTAATGTTGGATATTCTTAGATTGCTATATGCCATGATATATATATATATATATATATAAAGTATGAATTTGATGCATTTATTTTCTTAGGAAAAACCTTGTAAGAATTAAAATCCATAATTCAGCCGGAATCACAATTTAAAAATAAATAACATGAATTTATCTGATGTCAATGAAAATATTTTGTTAAATAGAAATCATATTGCTCATGAACAACAAAACCTTTTGTTGTCGTAAGTCAAGCCTATCAACATGATATATTGATTATAAAATTACTCAAAATATGATGGGTTAGTACATTGAAAAAAATTTATAATACACTTAACAATATTAAATTTAACTTGCCATCGATCCTCGAATCATTATTTCTATATATAATGAAAAGGTTTTAACCTAAAAGAAAGATATAAATTTTCATTAAAACTAATGACTTAATTCATTAAAATAATGAACTAAGGATTGAAAAAACGTCAGAGCATCTTTTCTGCACCCAACGACCAAAACAAAAGGGTCAAAAGCTCAAACGGTCATTTCCTATTATCCATGTTTACTTTGTGAAAGATATCCATTTCAAGGGTGGACCAAAGACAACAAAGCGACGACTCTTTTCTTCTATAAACTGTATGCAAATCAGAAAAGCGTGTCAGCGTGGGCAAATATGTCGTGACATCCGAGATTGAAGTTTGAGATACTCCTCTGTCTATGACATTGTACGCTCGTTCCTTAGTCATTAAGCTTATTGTTTGATCCTACACTATTGCTCATCGGCTCTTTTAATGGAGTTAAACAGCTGTTGATTGTTTGTTGTCAAGTTCGCCTTTCATTTCTGTCTTGGTGCATTTAGGGAATTGTGTGCTCGCGTGATTTGGTAATCGTTGGGTACAGGACATTTGTTTCTTCTAAACAAGCTCGAAATGGTTGCTTTGAAAGAAAAAAAAAAAGATGCAGAACCAACGATTTTGTAAATTTTCATGATTGATTTGTATTTAGAGTAAAAAAGTTTTTTTCCTCCTCATGAAAGGGATTTTTTTTTTTTTTTTTTTGTGTGTCTAAGCAATTTGGTTTAAAATTAGGCTTATTCAATTCAGACAATGTTGTTTAAAAGAAATTTATAAACCAGAGTAGAGTTTTATTTATGGTGCTAGGTTCTGTAAAAAGAAAGAAGTCGCAAAAAATAATGATAAATTATAAAGTACATATTCTAAACGTTAAGAAAATGATAAAATTGATAGCCTCAAATGATTAAGCTAAAAAATTTTGTTTATAAATTTATTTTGATTAATAATTCAAGATCTCAATGACTGTCATAATAACATTATAAAATCGTTGTTTTTTTTTTAATTTAATGTTGTCACTTTTTAATACTTCAAAATGGAATATAACATTTAATGTTAACATTTAAGAATTTAAAATTGAAAGTTAAAGGCATTTAAGCAATTCATCATGGAATCAGTAAGACATTTTAAAAATAAATAACTTAAACACATTTGAAACAGGGAGCTTTTATCTGAGTCTTGACAAACACATTAAGTGATAAGCTTGCATTTAATTTTAAAAAAAATCAAAATCTGTTAATTCTCCACATTTTCCATTTAAGACTATTTTAAACTAGAAACGTTAACGTAAACGTTTTTATGGTTATAAACGTCAAACCAAAAATCTCTTAAAAACACTTTCAGTGTTAAAATAATTTGAATTTTGTAATAATGAAACAAGTTTGAAAGTAAATTTTATTTCAATGTTTAAGATTCCTACGAGAAAAATGCTATTTATGTTTCGTAAATGTATTAATACTTTTATTTTTAACGCATAATCAATGTTTTGGAGGGGTTTTTTTTTGTACATGTATAGTTTAATTAAACTTATTTAATAAGAATTGTTGTTGATGCTCGGAATTTAACTCTCTAAAGAGAGAAAATAAATTCACCTATTTCGAAATAAGTCATAAATATGTAAATTTTGCACTAAATAAATACATAACGAATTATTTAGAATAAAATAATGTTAGTTACTGGGATCTTCATATGCTTTTATATTAATTCTTAATCTTATTTAATTCGAAATAAACAAGAACTGTTCTCGTAACATTTAATATTAGATAATTGCTTTCGGTGGTTTTTTTTTTTTTTTTTTATATATATATAAAATGTTAAATTAATTCTCTCTAAAAAATCACGAGCATAAATTTCTCCTGTTCATATAAATGCCTTTGGATATTAGTTTTAGGACTGATTTTGATCTCACAACTAACATAAAAGACATCTAAAAAATGAAGCACACATTTTTATTTTTCGCTTTTAAATGTAAAATAAACACTTAGTAACTGGTATATTTAAATATTAGTTTCAAATTATTAATTTAAATTTATGTGTAGTTTTCCCTATAATAGTAAAATTCAACTAGTTTTTCTGAGAACCAATCAAGTGTGTTTTAAATTTATTAAAATCTACAAACTTTATGGCCTTGAATTCTTACATTTGCATTTGTCATGAATTATTTGAATCAATAAAAGCATAAATATATTTAATGAAATTTTAATGGTGTTTATTAAATTTTGTTTCATTAATACCAATAAGATTAAATAGTTTTTGGTATAGAATGACAAAAAAAAATGTTTCTTAAAAGTGATTTGTTAATTAATCATTTAAGTGATTTTGTTTGTAATCAAGGAATAAATATGAAAATAATTCCGTTTTAATAATTGATGAAAGTATTTAAATCATATATTCATGTAATACTAAATTGTATTTCAGTGATCTGAAGAAACCTTTCAAATTGAATAACAATATTGTTTTTCTTACTTTAATTGAAAATTTCTCAATAATGCATTTATTACGTGAGCTCAATCGCGTTTCCCCTTTCAACTGATACTTTACGGATTTTTAATGTAATGTTGTTTGAATTTGAAATCTCTACCAATAAATATATATATGAGCAATGAAGTGTTTAATATAACAAGGCTTAGTTAGTTTTTAGGTAAGTGAGCTGTGTGTGTGGAGTTATTTAATGAGAGACATAAGTATCATACCTGCATTGAGTAAGGAGCTTTAAGAATGATCATAGAAAGTGGCTACAAAGGGTCAAGTTTTCAAACCCGATCGATTCGGTAAGAAATTACTAAGCTGTTATATTAATTGTTAGATCAGACGCCTATACAGATCTTTGTCACTGATAGAGTAGGATAAGGACAGAATTTTGATTATTTGTAGATTTGAATAAAATAACTTGCACCACTGTGTCAATAACATTTAACATCACTGCACCGTTTTCTTTTCTTTAGACTATTCATTCATAATTATTTTAAATAAAATTAAGAACAGAAAAAGTAAGAAAGAAAAATGAAGCGTTATACATATGCTTAATTCTTTTTTTTTTTTAGAAATAATTAAAGATATCAAAAATACTACTATCTGTAACGATTTGTGATTATTTTAAAAATAAACATACAGTAGTTGTATGCATATTGTTGAAAAGTTTTCTAGTTTCACGATTTAAAAACTGTATTAAGTTAATCTTATAAATTCCTCATTAAATAGGCGAGAATTTTCCAAAAAATTTTGAATCCTGTGAATTCTTCTGAATATATATTTATGAGGGATGGACATAGTGCCACTCTTGCAGGCCAGTAGTCAGGCTTTTATGCAAGTAATATCTGAGTATGGATTATAGTAAGCTAAAATTACTCAATGTTCAAAAGTAATAAACTTATTTTATTTATTTTTACAAAGTTATATGTAAACTCAAATTTATCAATGTCAAAAAGTAATTAGTTTATTTTATTTTTTGTTAGTTAAGAAACTTAATAATTTTATACAAGGACGTTAAGAAATTTATACTAATTCTATCAAACAACTTTATAAAGAAAATCTTTAAAAGTTAAATATGTATGGATTCTTTACGAATGATGTCTGTCTTAGCAGTTTGCTACTAAATGTTTGACTGATGACTCGTTAATGCTGTTGGCATAAGTTCAGTTAAATGCAGATCAGTTAATACAGACCGATATTTATTTCTTGATGAATTTAAGTGTTGAATACACACTCACATCAATATAAAGCACCGAAAACTAATGTTAGTCTCAGTGTCTCATCTATGATATTTCAACTCATATCTTTGGTTTTAGGATATTTTAATTAAGGAAACTGTTAAAAAAAAGTGCAATTTAGTGATATATATATATATACATACATACATAGAGAGAGAGGTAAAATATAAGTCTTTTTTCCTAAAGACCAAATTTTCCATAAATTCTCTAATTTCTCTACGATTTTTAGAAGAAATTATTTCAAACATAATTTTACTCTTCAAATTGTACAATAAAAATGAAACGAGTTTTCTTAGAATATCAATTTTATGGAGCTCCATGTATCATGATGAAGAATTCTTTTTCTGTGGTGCACCCCTAACTGAAAACCTTTACTTTAATGATTTGACATAGGTATTTTACCATGATTGACTTATATATCCTATCTCTCTCTTTCTCTCTCTCCTCTGTTTCTAACGGTATTTTAATGAAAGCAGCATTGCTTATGGCCTGAATAATCAAAGGAACAGAAACATCAGATTACTTTTGTTCTAATCCAACCTACTTCTCATTTAACTTGTGTAATACAACTTTTCTCAGTATGAAAACAAAACATCAGTTTAACTTAAAAGTCAATTGACTTGTTCCCTAAATGTGGCATTGTTCCCGAGCATAATCCGTTGTAAAATAAACTAATGAAAGAAATGTTCCCATTCTCATTCATCAGACAGTAAGATCGTGATTTTTTTTTTTTTTTTTTTGAAATCCTTGATTTAAGTTTTTATAGCCTTCTGGGAACTATATTGATTTATCATGCTGAAATAAGAACTTGAAGAACTTTTGAGGATAAAAATAAAAAACTTTTTGATATATATATATGCGCTAATCTATTACAATTTTAAATTTGAAGCTTTAAAATTCAAAAATAATATTTTTAGAAATGAGATTGCTGAATCTAAAAAACTGAAGGTGAAGTAAGCCATATTTATGTTTAATGCACTTCAAAACCCAAAAATTAAGAGCGATGATGTATTTTGAGAGAAAAACTGGTGTCTCCCGCCCCCCCCCCCTTCCTTCTTTAAATTTTTATGTGTAACTAGAAGCTAAAAATAAGCTTCTCTTACCTACTTTACTTATTTTGATTTACTGTCATTTAACTTTTTGCTTATTCATTATTTTCTAAGTTAACGATATTTTTAATTTTAATTTTTTTTATTTATTGACGCAATTTTATAGGAAATTTTTTCGCCATAAGATTTATTTTTTATTTTGATTTTTTTTCCTGGTTTAAAAACCTTTATGAAAATTATTCATATTAGTAGAATTTCAGTTTTCTCTTCGATATTACGGGAAGTAAAAAAAAATTATGAATGCTTACGTAGTTTTATTTCATAAATTTTGTTCAATATATTGATATATAATTAGTTCATAAACTTAATGGTGATAGATTAGGTTATTTTTTAAGAAATAATTTTACCTTCAATAAATTATAATGAGTTTGATGACTTTTTTGCATTTTTTTTTTATTGATGACTGATATTTTACAAAGACCTTTTGAGAAAATATTTATCAAAAAAAAAAAAAAAAAAAAAAATAAAGTAATTATAGTACAAGTGCTTTATTTGAAATTGTAAAACTTTTTGCGCATTTACAAGTATACTGATTTTTGTGATCTGTGAGTCAATGATGGGTATCAAAAATAAAAATCAATTTTACATCTGTTATATATCTGTTCATGGAAAGCATAAATGTGTTTCAGGTAATATAATATTACCATTATTGATATATTTTGTAAATTGAACCCATATTAATCTTAAAATGGGAGAGTATCAATGTATTAATTTGAAATTTTTATTCTACTGTGCATTTTTAAGCAATAAAATATAAAAAATGCTTTTAAATTAGTTCCAAAATCTATAATCAAATAGTTTCTAAATGTAACTCTTAGCTAATTAGTTTTTCAACAGTATTTTAAAACCTTAAAATTGTATTAAGATCCGAGACATATCTCTGCTTATGATATTACTATAAGAGCTCTCTTGGCTGAAAAAAAAAACCATTCTAATTTTAGCTGACTTTTGTAAATTCTGTACCCAATGAAGAGTTGTTTACGCATCATTAGCGAAGCATCAACTAATTCTAGTGTCATCTGTTTCCACTTAAATATATTATCGGAATTATTAATTATCTCGCGTTAATAAGGAGTGACCTGATTCTTGCCATTATTAATTACATTACTTAATTGAATTCCTCTTGCAGTTTTGCAAATTAATTAACTCTGATAATGTTTCCATTTTTACAGCCATTGTTGTTTCGCTTGTCGTCTAGAGATGACAACTTCATTAATTAGTGTAAAATAAGATAAATTGAAATTGTACGTTAAAGAGAAGCATTTTTTTTCTTTTTTTTCTCTGCTTTTATTTTTGTTTATTAATAATTTTGTCGTACAAGCAAGAAATTTTTTCATTATTGGATTAACATCAATAGTTTGAAATTCCTTGCGTGTTCTCCTTTTAAATGTTAAAGAATGAAGTACGGAATCAGACGGGGGGGGGGGGGGTTGTTAATATAAAATCTGTGTACTAAAAGATAATCCTCTTAGTCAGATTTTATTGTTTTTTTTTTAATTCCTTGTACTTAAATTGCATCACATGAAATAACTGAAAGACGAAAATTAAAAATAAGTAATAGTAAAAACATAATAAATAAAAGATATTTGATTACGATAAATTCATGAATATATATATATATAAATGAAATTGTCACAGTTTAATATTCTGTGTATATTTTGAAATATTCAAAAGAAATAAAGGTAAAACTTTATAATATTTCCATTACCACGCGTTCAAGTCTGTTTTGCATTTCTCCCATTACGTTACAAATCTCTCAGAATGTTTCATAATTTAATCAAATAGTTGCCCAAACCATTTTTTTTTCACTGTAGTACTATTAAATTGAAAACAAATCAAGATAATTTTATTTCGATAGATGCTTTCTATTATTCCTTTTGTCATTTTATTTGGAAATTTCCAATAATATTGTAATATAGTGAGATTTATATGATATTGTATTTTAAAAAGAGTGTTAAAATCTGTTTGATCAGTTAAACATCAATATCTTACTTAGTTCGATATCATTATTTTCTTACTTTTCTGTCAGAAAAACTCAAGTCAATTAATCAAATTTCAAAAATATTTTAATTTTACATAACTTTTCAATAATGAGTGATGTATTTATGAATGCATTTTGATATAGAACCCCTTTATACTTAGGCTTCTAAACTGACATACAAACCGATTCCTTTAAAGTAACTAATTTTTAAAAACATTTCTCCATCTTCCACTTATTTCATCAAAGTGATTTTTTTTTGTTATTAAATAATGCTATTCTTTTTTGCATCAGTTCATCAAAACAGTAAATACTACGAATGACAAGCATAAATGCGAATAGGTTCGATGTCATTTTGTCATCTTTTTTTTGTTAACGTAATAATTTGAAAATCCTGTCAGGTTTATTATTCGTTTTAACGCTTCATCATTTTTCATTTAGACACCTAACCAAGTATTCAAAGCTGAACAAAGCTTTGTATGTGACCCATTTATTTATCATGGAAATTCACTGGAAAAATGCAACACTAGTAATGATGTTTCATAAAAATGAGCTGAAATTGTGGAGCACTTATCAAATTAAAACTAGCACTCTGAAAGAAATCTAGCTGTAAAATAAAAATGAGCATAATGAGAGTTTTGATACATGATAGTACATTAGTGTTGTGTTTTAATAAAGTGACAAGTGTGTAAAGAGTTATATAATACACATAAAAAATTTCATTAATATCAACATCAGATAGAAAGACACATACAATATATACTTTTTTTAATTTTTCAGGTCGTTGTGCGAAAAGTGTGGAGGAGTAAATACATCTCATATGTAGTCATAAACTAATAAAATAAATAAAAAAGCTGAAGATTAACTGCGACATCTCACACTACGGATGTAATATCTATAGCACATTCATTTGAATTTTTTAATTTAGTGCTGACATATTTAAGATTAATTGCGGGTTTCACAAAAACAGTCACGAAGTAGTTATTGCGTAGTAAATTATTACATAACATTGAAATGCGAGAAGTGTTCTTAAAATCCTACTAAATTTTAATTTTAAAACTTTAATGTTTATGATGTTTCAACTTTCTAAAGGTCTTTTGATTATACACGCAGCATAACTTAATAAATATATGACTTTAAGTTATAATTTATAATGGCGACTGAAGCTAAAATTTATGTATTTTGCGATAGAAATTTCTCAGGGTTGAACATTAAAATCTGGTTAAGAAATTTTTGGAACTCGATTTCCAATGAAGAGAAAGCAGTTATCAAGACTGCAGACATGTAACAATTCATCCGATGCAAGCTTGGAAATATTGAAAACTACGATTTGTTCACTCTTTAAAAATAAATAAACTGCAAATACATTTAGTTAAAAATTTTGCTCGAACTTAAGTGGAAAAAAAGAGAAAATAAATTACGTTTTTTTTTTTCACTTTGTAAACAGATAAATTGACCAAATTTAACGAATTTATAGTTATTGATCTATTAAAAATCAAATACGATACATCAATTTTTAAGGCTCTTGATCCTTTCAAAGATATATTTTATTAAGAAAATACTGCATATAAAAACTTCCTTTAAAACTTAAAGTAAAACTTGAAATTAGCCGACTCATATTCCAACCTCAGCGTTCATAGAACTACTTACTGAATATCGGAGTCATTATATTTAGCGATGTAACAACAAATTAGAACTATTGATTCAATGGGTATTTTTTTTATCGGATATAGAGCAATGTATTGGCTACACAGAAAACAAAATAACTTAAAAGGATTGTAACACATATTTATAATACAAAATTAAAAATTCTGCTTCATTAGTGTTACATACATTAAAATATATTATCTTGACTACACCAGCATATTTTTCTAATATCACATGTCATTGCATGTCTATACTTAAACTAGCAAAAATCGTTTTCTTTTTTGGGAGGATACTAATAATCCTTCCTTTGATTGATTGATTGGTTGTATGAATATAGAACAACAAAGCCTATTATTCCCCTTTAAAGTATTCTTTTGATTCATAAGGTATCAAAATATTTCATTTTTTGCAAGAACGTTTCGATACTTGTTTATTAGCTACTGCATTTTTCAAAAGCTCTTAGAAAGCAACATTACACTGTAGATCGATCTTGAGTACGCTCCAGAAATTATTTTTATGGGATGCGTATTTAACTACAAGTGAAAAGAATATGTTCTAAATCATTGATACAATTGCAGGTACTTCCCTTTAATTATCATTTAAATCTAATTTGTGTAAGAACTCGGGAGTTATTATTTTACTGAATATTCGAGTGCTTAGTATTTCCTCTCTTCTGCTTTCTGTCCAATTGGATATCATGTCCATGGTCGGGATGTTCCCTAAGATTTTTTTTATTTAAAGAGACATGTTTATTTCATCACAGCATTCACATTCCTGGAAAAGTTTTTGATAAAATGTTGAAAATAAACTGAAAAACGATGTAATTCAATGGTCTAAATACATGCAAATTTAAAATTTCGAAATTTTCACCCCCTCCCTCTAAAAAAATTATCGACTGGTATTCTTATCGCATACCTTGCAAAGTGATTAAATGTATTAAAAAGACGATATCATACCTGTAGTTTGCGAGTCATGATTATTTCCAAAAAAAGGGAAAATTTGTCTCAAATTCAATGTCAGTCTCCAACAGAAAAATAAATTTAAAAGAAATATAGTTCTACCAACTAAAAATCTAAAATTTTCGTATTCTTACTTAATCCATCTATTCATATTCTCACTTTGTAGCTAGTTTTCAGGATAGTTTGCAAGATTTAATTTAACCTTATTACATTTATCGACCCATTTACAGAGCATTTCCCGAAAAAGACATGTTTGTATTAAAGACAATACAGGATTCCCGTAAAAAAATGTTTTAAAAAAACTCGTTAGGAAATAGTTAAATAAAACTAACGCCTGACTAAAAATTTACAACTCACTAATTCAAGTTTGTAAAATTTTTACATTCAACTCGTAACTCCATTTATTCCTATACTCAATTGACAGGATTTAACTCAACCTTATTGTGTTTATCGACCTACTCACAACCATTTTCCTAAAGAGACATGTTCGTTTCAGCTACAATATCAGCTTCCTGCAGAGAAATCTCATATACTAGAAAGTTAGTTTAAAGAAACTTGTTGTTCGATGGACTAAAAAGAAATTACAACTTTCGTATTCAAACTAAGGCGAGAACAGAGAGGGAAAAAAGTATTAAAGCTACTGAAAAGCATTGTTTGAAACTTGCGGCAACTCGAGTACATCATAAGCATAAGCGAGGAAAGATCGATTGCTTGTTTTATTGACAAACTGATAGCTTAATGATGATGAAGTATGGATTTTACATTAAAAGTGTTGCAAGCTTTGGCAGTTATATCAAATAGACGTTATTCATATCATTTTTCAGATATGGCACCCAGAAAGTTAAAACAAGCTTTTAATAGAAGTTGTACGATAAATCGAAGCTTAATGTATTTTTTAATGTGTTATTCACCCATAATGTGAAACTTATCACTCTTTTCGTGTGTTATTGATGGAACGGTTTGAATTTCTAAACTTTTTATGTCCTGGAAATGTATTGGGTATTACCATACATTTTGATTTCTGATTTTGTTGTAAAAAAAGGAGAAATAAAGTAAAGGTACAAAAGAGTAGAAAATCGTATATTTAGATATTTACTTCTACGTATACGTACTTAATGATTTCGTTGTAAATAAACTTTTATGTTTATATAGTGATATTAAAGTTGCTACTGGTACTTAACAACTTTCTGTTTCCAAAACTTTAATTTTATGTTTCAAAAGACATTGAAGTGTCAATATTATAATTTTTTATCGTACGAAAATTGTGTAAATAAACGCTGGTAAAAAGTTAGTAGTTATTTTTCTCTTTTAAGTTATTTCGAATGGAAATCCCCGCCCCCTCTTTTTTTACAGTTTATCTAGATCCTTTTAAAAATCTATGTAGTGTTCAATACTAACTTGTTTTTCAAATTTTTTTTTTCAAAAGTATTTTCTCAAAATAATTTTACATTTTTTTTAAATTTTAACTCTTATGCAATAAAAAATTCAAGGATTTTTTTTTAAAAAAATATTTTCCTGATTTTAAATAAAACTTAACGTTTCGTAACATTTGCATAAAAATTTAAGAGCTTGTCTGCGCTTTTTAAAAACTAGAATACCTTAAATCTTTTAAAGGAAAAAAAGATTTTCTTACATTGGTCACTTTTATAAGTATTTAAGCATAACTATTATAATTACTTACAGTTTATGTAATATGTAGATCTACTAAATTACACTACAGGAATTAAGTATTCATAAGCATTTCGTTTAGTATAAGTTTCAAAATTAAAAAAAAAAATCTATTAAGTTAAAAAAAATTACGTATCAAATTTGGTGAAAAAAAATTTGATATAATGCCACTAATTATATGTTGATTCGAAACTCCTTTTTGAGCCGTTAAATAAAAAATCCATTTGAGGTATTCTTAAAAATTTAATACCATTCAATAAAATCCTAAGGACATGTTCGATTATATTTATCATAATTTGAATAATTTAGAGAGTTATGTTTTAAGTGGTATTGTGATATGATTTGTATGAATAGCAAAAGGAATTAGATTTAGAAACATAAAAAGAAATTTCTGATTAAATTTTTATTGTTTAAATTTTCTGAACTATATATTAAACAAAATGCAATACTTTATTAGAAATTTAAGTTCGCTTCTTATTTATATTTGCTAAATACCTCAGACTATGTTTTACATATAAATAATTTATTTCGAATCTCCTGTTAGATTATCGTTTGTTTCTTCACATTTCGAAAGTTTAATTTGAAAGAATGTAGTTTTGTTAAATTTTACTTATTAACTGCTTAAAATGAGATAAATGTTAAAATTTTAATTAAAGAAACAAAACTCATCAACAATGCTTTCAGTCATTAAACATGTGATTCCATATCGATAAATAGAATAAGTACGAATAACAAATTGAATGCGAAGTAAATTTTAGCATTTTTTTAAAAAACATTTTATTTTAAGAAAAACCTTTTAAAATTATTAAAGAAACATTGTAATGATAATGATATTAGCAATATTAATAAAGTAGTCAGTAATAACGTGCTTGACAGTTGACAAAAATTAATTTTGCCGAAAATTAATCACAACAATAAAAAAAAAATAATCATAATATTTCTGAACTAATACACAAGTATAACTTTTAGTTAATATATTATTTGTTGTTATTGCTATATCATTAATATTTGAGACTGTTTTTCGCCTAATGTAAAAGAACAAGAACCAAACTAAAGGTCTCATTTTCAGACAGAGAAATGTCGCAATATTATGTTAAATTGCATTCGATTATATCACATAAAAATTTCAAAACGCGTTGCAAATATCCTATTTTTAACTTTAAAATCTTAAGTTAAAGATTCATATGTCATTGTAAAATACAGACTGATTTATCATACACATAAATTTTTGCAAAAAAAAAAAGAAAAAAGAAAAGAAAAAAACAGATTTAAGCGTATATAAGTAGCACATTAAAATGTGATGTTTTCTTTTTCAATAGTAATATTATTAATAGAGCTTTTTTTTTTTTTTTTTAAATCTGCAGAGGTTTTTGATTTTGAGTTTTATAGTGTAACATATGAGATAAAGACAGTCTTCAAAACCGCTTTAAAAACATAAAAGTGTCTGCTATGGCTTTGTCATTTTGTGTATGAAATGCATTATTTTAAATTTAATTTACAGATATGTACATTTAACTACAAATTTAATGTCTTTAAATTATTCTTGATATATTTCAAAGATTTTTAAAAGAAATAAATTCTAAAAGTTTTATCATGAAATATAGACAGAAGTTTAATTTAATTGTTTGGAACATTAGCATTTAAGATAATCGACTTATTTATCATTTCATCGATAACACGTGATCAGAATTTTATAATGTGAAAAATCGTTTTCACCGCTTATGTTTGTATATACATGTGTATTCATAAGGGGAAATGAACAATCATCTGGTATATTTACAATTCCTACTGCTAGATGAAAGTTGTCAAGCACCGTTGAACCGTCTAATAGCATAAACGTCCTTTAGTTTCACAAGACACGAAAATCTACATCCGTCATTTATTAACTGCCATCTACTCATTTAAATGAAATAAACTTTTATAAAGAGAAAAACAAGTTATGTAAAGTTACTTGCTCTTCACTATAATACTTTATCCTATTTTTTGTTACTAAATACATTAGTGTAATATAATCTTCTTACGCGGAAAGAGTAGATTAATTTAATTATTACTTAATAGCAAACAAAAATAATTGTGTATGAAAATGTGATGTCCAACTATCTTTTAATGCAGGATATTGGATAATTAACAAACTGTAAATTATAATTTTTGGATGGCTTTTAGCCTTTGAATTTCAAATTTAAACTTTTAATTGTAATATATTTTTTCTGATAACGTCCTTCAAAGGTATCCAATAATTCCAAAATAAAACAGCTAAGATATATTCGAATTTATTTTGATGCTAATTTTCTTATCTTTATTTTACAAAAACTACTCATTATTAAATATTTAAGCATGAAAATATATGCTCTTTATGATCAAAAATATAGATTATATCTCCCAGTTTGTAAAGTAGGATACATCATTTATGAGTAAAAATAATCGTATTGGAAAAAAAAAATATCTCACACCCCTTTCAAATCAAAATTTAACTACTCTGCAGTAGTAAAAATACTAAATTAATATATTCATTTGAAGTTTGAAAAAGTAATCATTATTTTAAATAATTTATATAAAATATCAGTAAAAGTAAAAATATGTTACATTTATCACTTTTTTCCTTATTAGATTTTTCTTGTTTTGAAATATGCTGTTTATAAAGTATAAACTCTTCCATTGATTTTTTTTAAACATCTCATTTTTGAATTAAAAAAATATTTTACTTAAGCTAAAATTGAGAATATTTTGAATTAAAATATATTTTCTTATAGATGCCAGAAAAAAAATAACAAAATGAAGAACTGTTTATATTTTAAGTTACATTTCATTATGGAAAGTGATAGATCAAATGTTACAGATTTTAACAGACAAATAGAAAATCTTAAAAATAAGATTATACTCCATTTCATCTGGCTTTGAAAATAAAATTTCTGATCGCTGCATGAATCATTTATTAAATAAGATCTAATAAAAAGCAATGTTTCCTGCTATAGAAATTGAGCAAACAATGATTATTTCTAATAAATAAAATGTAAAATGACTCATTACGGAAACAATTATATAACTAAGTTTCTTTTGTTTTGGTATTATAAATAATTATTGAAAATTTATGAATTTCATATACTCTGGTGTAAATTGTTATATTTTTTATCGTGCTTAACGTCTCCTCAAATAGTCAGAGAAAAATCAAGTGAAAGGGAAAAAGTGACTCAAGATTAAAGTTTTAGCAACTGAATATTACAAATTTAATATTCTTAAATACACTAGAAAAGGCCATACTTGATATTTAACATATATATATACGAAAGAGATATCTTAAAGTTTTAATTATTACAAAAAAGGATCGTGATAAAAACTTAACTTTTATTTGTTATTCCTAAGACTTTTCTTCGTTGTCGAAATCCTCAGTTATACATTTCTCCCGGCTTCTCTTGACCTTACGAAGGCCGCCATTGTAGATCTTAGCAGACAGCGTCGAAAGACATTGTTTCTCCTCTTGAATGAAGTCATTTTTTTGTCAAATCTCCAACTCCGCAGTGTAGTTTTTTTTAAATAGTTCTGGGAATAACATAAAGTCACTTGGAGCCAAATTGGGGGAATAGGGTGGATGTGACAAAATTTAGGAACCACATCGCTTCGATGCCTCAACCGTACCTCGAGGCAAGTGCATTGTCGGCAAGAAGATGGATGGCTTTGGTGATCACACCGCACCTTTCTTAATCAGGGTATCACGCAATTTGTTCACCAGTCTACAAGTAATAGGCAATAGTCTGATCTTTCTCCAGGTAGTCTTTTAAGATATCCCCCCCCCCGACAGTTAAAAAAACCCAGACAGAATGATCTTTTCTGCAGACTGCTGCATCTTAGCATCTTTAAGAAGAGAGGAGTCGTTGTGCTACACTCATTACTTACCTCTTTGATCTCTGTATCTTATTAATAGGTCCAGAGTTTATCCATAGTTACCAGGTGACCAAAAACTTCCTCTTCGTCTAGTTTCAATAGATTGAACATCTTCCATGAGAGGTCGCTTCGTGTTGGAGTCAATAATCATGGAACTCTGTGTGCTTACACCTTTGATATGTGCAGTTATTCATGAATAATTTTTCCCACACTGCCGTAACTACGATCAATCTCGTTCAGAAATATTTGGATGGTTGATCTTCTGTCTAATAAGATAAAGTCGTCCACCTTCATCACTGTAGCAACACGTCTACGATTTATGATCTTACAATACATAGATCGTCTGTGAGGGGCTTATGTCCAGGGTGATAATTTCTTTTGCACCTCATAACAATTTCATAAGACTGGCTATCATTTCCACAGACAGCCATCGTTTCATTGAGGATTTACCGGTATTGTAACCTTTCTTATGAAAGAACTTAATCTCATTGCGAGCTGCTATTTTCTCAACACTGCGGATTGCGTCAAACTATGAGTTCCTATGAGTCCCTGAAATCAAGCAAACTAACATTAATACCTGTAATTTACAACATTATGTACATAAAGATAAACTAATATGTAGAATAAATTTTAGCTAAGTATCTTGGTTATTTCTTAGCAATAATTAAAACTTTTCGATACCCTTCGTAATGTGAAACATAAAAGAAATTAAAAGAAAAGGTCACATATTATTTAGAATTTTACTTTAGTATAAAGCGCAACAGTGGAACGCGCAAACAACTTTCGCCACATAGAAAAAAAATTTCAAAAATGAAAGAGCGGTTATAGGCCGTTCAGAGTAATTCCTTTTAAGACTATGGTCGCGGTAGCCTAGTGATCATGGTCGCGAACTAGCCGCCATAATTGCCTTTGTCAATGCGTAGGCTCGAGTTCTTACGGCACATAAGATCTGTTGTGTAGCAGGGCTAATGCTCATTAAATCTGTCGAGGTTCCATGTCCTCCCGTTTGCATTGTGTTGAAGTTTGGAGAGAGAGTTGCAGTTCAGATATCGTCCTCTTCACTTACCTGAAGTTCAGAATTACTCTGCGCGTTGCTAATACCCTCGGGTCGCTTCTAAATGTGACGTGAATAAACAATTAACTGATTCCTTAAAACTATAAGATATGTTCAAGAACAATTTTAAAAAAATATTTTTATCATATCGACAAATATGAAATAATAAAACGTGCAAAGGAAAAAAAATATTTTTGTTTCATTTCAAATTTCAATCTGTTTCTCAGAGGAAAAATTCTATGATTAAAAGGATAAGCATATTCTATCTATCTATGGAATATAAACTTAGCAAGAAATTCTACACTATGTGTTCATTAACTATTTTCGAATTTCTTTGTAATGCTTAAATTGAGGTAGGGAAAATAACATAATTATTTTTTTCTGTTGTATAATCATCGAAAAAAGTCAAGTGTTCGTTTATATAAGTCAAAACGCATTTGTTGCCAATTGCATTTGCTGCAATCAGAATTATTAACTCCCGAATATGTGTACTGCTTTTTATTAACAGCAAGCAATCATTTCAAACAACATTTAAATCAACCACGAGACTATTTACTCGTTATACATGAATTACAACCTAATGGTATTATTATATTACACTCATTAACATTCACTTGAAATTCTATTCTTCTATTCAATTTCTTTTTCTAAGTTCCCTTTAGTTGCGTGATTCGCATTTCATGTTGTTCGTGAGTTGAAAATAATCACCTGATACAACAAAGGGCAGCCTAAATGCTGTTTTTTTTTCCCTGAGATCATTTATGTGTGGTTCACCCGCCTACATCTCCGAGCTGATTTAGTAAATTCTGATTTCTGTGCCCAAATTCACTTTTGACACGAAACCTACTGTAAATAGAAAATCTTATTTTAATCTAGTTGTGGGCGTCGAAAATTGATCTTTAAAACTTGTTCTAACTTTTATTTCCGTATGTTATTAAGATAAACATTAAAATGCAGAAAGAAAACATTGATTTGTTTCATACAGATAATCTCATCATATATAAAATGATCGATCACACATGGGGTAATAAAACACCAATCATAAATATCCCCACGTGTCTCTCACTACCAGTTTGAACCACGTAAACAATGCTTCTGTAACAAAAGAGCTAGAATTTAGAATAGTGGTTGGCGATCAATGTTGTCACCTTGTTTAATTAATGTTTGACAACTCACATTTAGTAGGAAAATCTTTTTTATCCCACGCACACATTATCCATTCTTTTTTGTATGTATATCCCCCTTTTTTTCCTTGGCTTGTCATTAAGCTCATAAAACTGTGTAAACGCACCGGATAGAAAATATTATTATGCAAGATTTTATTTTTTTGTATCCCTAACGGGAACGGAAGAAGGTGATCACTTACACAGAATGTCACCAGTTTCACCATCGGGTGCTGCTTTAAGAACCCCCCTCGCCAAGTTTTGTCCTTTTTTTAATTGATGGTAATTGTTTTTCTTCTGCCTCGTTTGTTTACGTCTCTGTTCGGGGTAGTTAATTGGATCATTAATTAATCGCAGATTCCTTTTTTTGAAAAAGGCATTGCCTTTCTTTTTCATAAAAGTCCGTAATTAATACTTATATTTAACACTGAATTTCCTTCATCATTTTACAGGGAATCTTAATTTAATTCTGTTAATGGACAAATTTTTTAAATATGGATCGAGTTAGCGAATCAATTGACTATAATTGTATTTCAGAGCAATGTGGTAAACATTTTTCGAAAATACTCATTAATATAAGAAGTTATGATAAGATTACATTTTAAAAAATCTATCTCCTCTTCTTGAAACTTTAATTAAAATTAACATTCTAATACTTGATAATTGATTATACTGATGGCAATTTTTCTACTTTTTATTTGTTTATTATGTTCGAATGTTATGGTTTCTTCTTGTTATTCTTTTCAACGACTTTTCGAATCCTTAATAATCGCAAATTGATGGAAATGGACAGATGATTTTTAGTAAAAATTAAAAATGGTGGATCAAGAAATAGACAAGAAACCAATGGCTAATAAAATATTTCTAATAGATTTTCATTGCAATTATATTAATTGCATATAAACTGAGAAAAAATATTACGGCAATAAAATAGAATTGATCTTACTAATTGTCATGTTAAAGAACAATCTTTCCTTTTGGAGATTTTTCGGACTCATTAACTTTGAAAAGCTTGAAAGTATCCTGTGCAATACATGCTTCCTTTAAATATTCATTAGAAGTTCACTGCACTTTTTGAATATACGATGGATTCGCATGAGAAGTATGTAGTTATGATGGAAAACACTCCCTTTTAAATTGCTTCGCGGATTCTTGTTAAAGTCAAAAGGCTTGTAAGTTCGAAATTAAATTCATAAGACGTTATATCATGAATAATTAAATGTATTGCTTAGCATGAAATGTAGCAGAATTTCAATGTCTCTTGTATAACAATATCATGCTCAGTAAGATTTCAAGCCCCTTAAATTCAGATCCCCGCAAAACCCGGATCGGTATGCTCAAATACTTTTTAATCTGCAAATTTCCATAATAATATTTATTTGTTTCTTCCACGTAAAAAATATTTTCTTTATTGAAATAATTTAATAGATACATAAATGAATGGAAAGAAAGAAGCGAAAGGAAGATTTTCACATATTTTTTTTTTCAATGCAATGTCAACAAAACCTTAGCTACATCTCTTTTCACGAGTGATGACAGGCAAATGTTGCTACATCGTCTAAGTGAAAAATGTAATAAAACCACTTTAATAGTACATATATTGTTCACAAAGTAGTTGTCCTTATCTTCTCTAAGACGAATTCATACTCGATTTAATTAATATAAAGATGATTTTCTGTATGTTTTAATTTATTTCATTGTTCTCATTCTACTGTTAATCTAGATTTTCGGTAGCACAGGCAGGCTCTGATCCCAATGAATACGACTTAACAAGGCTTTTATTAATTAAAAAATGTTTATTTCTCATTCAAAAACACGGAAAAAAAAACTAAAAATAGATCCCCGTAAGACTTTCTGTTGTTTTACATGTTAAGTGTCACTGGCAGACAGATGGTAAAAAAACAATATTGACACATTATCAGATTCAAAGCCTTCAGTTTAGGTTTTGTAGCTAAAATATGAGCTATTCATCCGTGAAGTGCTATGAGAAAGCTGAAAAAACAATTTTTCGTAATTTGACTACAAAAGCATCACTAATATTATAATTAAATTAGATGTTCTTTGTAAAAACCTTTTTCTTTAATATTTTCACTTTAAAAGTTTTCATTTTTAAATACTTTGACATTTAAAATTTTATAAAAATCCTTCAAAACGTAAATTTGCCAATAATACCACAATGAAATAACATATTTCTGTGGAGGAAAACTTTCAATTACTGAAAAATAAACTTCAGTTTTAACAAAAAATGAAGGATGTGAATTCTTAAAAATACAATACAAATTTTCAAAAATCAACAAATATACTAAGTTTGTGCAAGTTTAATTTTAATTTTTCTTTTTTTTTCCATTTGGATAGTTATCAAGAACAGACGATGACAATTGAAAATGTATATAAAAAAGGAGCGTCTTCTTGCATTCGGGAATCTAGTTTTTTTAAACAATAGAACGTAACAAAAATTCAATAGTACCTTTCCATTTAGTTCCTCTGACACCTACACATTTTGCTGAAAAACCATGGCGGCAATGATCAAATATCGAATGACGCGCTGAATATTTTTGTTTCTAGATTTTTTTTTTTTTTTTTTTTAATTTTTTTCCAGTTTTATTTGTGCATAATCTCTTCTAAGCTGGAATTTCGCGCATCATTGACCTTTACCTATAAAAACAAACATTTTGAGACCGTTTCAGGATTTATTTTTTTTGTCGGATTATTGACTTTACTGAAAAAAAAAAAAGTGAATGTTTGATGGGATTTGACTTGCGAAAGATTTTTCGTGAATTGGAGTAATGCTCCCTTGATTTAATTTCATAGGATTTTTTTAAACTGAAAATTGGTTACATATATCTTTAAAAAAGTATCTCATTTGTAGAACTCGCACATACAGTAACTGTATCTTACTTCTCCTTCCCCCCCCCCTATTTTTTTGATCCAATGATTTTTTTATTCAGGTTGAAGGAGCTATAGTTTTGAATTATTTCATAAAATTGAAACTCATACTTATAAAATGATTCTTGAAAACAAAGCTTAATATTTAAAAGTATTTATTTAGATACATACAGTAGAAACTTGATAACTTGAACTTCAAGGGAAATGCTAAAAACTCCTAATTAATAAGTTGTCAGCTTAACAAGTATTTTCAGACACAAAGGACCTAATGACTACAATTCCGACTTAAGACATAATTTCTAATTATATTTTTGAGTTGCCGATTCATAGCAAAATAAAATATTCAACGTAAGTACATTTTTATATTCATTTAATTAAATTATGACGTACAATTATACAGCTACAGAAAGTTAGAAAATTCTTTTATCTTCTTTGAAGTTAAAGAATTTAAAAATTTTTTTTTAATTTGTTTTTTTTTTTTTTTTTTTTTTTCCCAAAATTAATACAGAGTTATTGAAAATGATTTATCCGATTTCAAAACGATATATTTTCATAAATAAACGACAAGACTGATAAATAAAATATAAATGCAAAGGGCGAATATTGAAGTTGCTTTTTTTTACAAGTGTTTGGTATAACTTCCTATAGTCACACGTATAATGCCATTTCCATCCAAACACGTTCTAAATTTTCTGTGGGAATTGATTGTACAGCAGCAGAAACTCGTTGTTTAAGTTCATATTTGAGTAATGATGATTCATACGTTATATCTTTTACTAATCCCCAAAGGAAGAAAACTCAGGGAGCAATATCAGGTAACTTAAGTTGCTATATGTGTAACATCTGGTCCACTGCGACCGATACAACTGCAAGTTAGCTCCATGAAAGTTTCTAAAACTGCTTTCATGAAATAATTTCACGAAGAACGCAGGAGGACTCTTATTTTTCACAATACAAAACTTCTGCAGTTTTCCTTTGTATTCATATATTACTTGTCACTCTTTGTTGTTTATTTTTGAAAATCTGAAATTATGTAAACGGAAGTCCTGTATTTCATGTGCTCTAAAAGTGCATGAAATGGTTCATATATAGTTTGAAAAATACATTATTAATGTATTCCTTAAATTTTACCATCTTCATTATTTATAGTATTCATTGTTCAACACAGTTCTTACCAACAACTCTTCAGATTTATCAGTTTTTTTCATGAACAGTGGAAGTTAATAATACGAAACGTAAGCAACAGCAGTTTATTTAAGTTTATCATTACATGCGTTTATCGATGCATCTCGTGAGATTTGTGAAATTAATACTTCTAGTGTTAATTGTTCTACCCTTTTTTTACTGCAAATGATGAAATACATCAATATGATATATATATATATATATATTTATATTATAATCTATTGTTAATTTTAAGGATAGGAAATAGTTAGATATTTTGATAAAAATAAAAGAGATAATAAAATAACTAGTAATATAATATGATAAAAGAAGGCTTTTTCTCTTTGTGATTCATAAAGTACCCTTATTTGGGAGTTCATTAAGCCTGAATACTTTTAGGGACTAAATTTATAATATTTTACGTAAAATTATACTTGTGACTAAAATATAGAATATTTACATTGGCTTGTATAAGTTAAAAAATTTTTGTCTGCAAGGAGAATTTCCTTTGACTTTTCATAAGAACATTTTAAATAATTAAATCATAATGATCACAAAGTTCATTTTTATTTATTTATTTGCTTTAAATTTTTTCCCCATTTTGTTTTAATTTTTATTTTAAAGTCTTTACAATCTTTCTTGCATTAGCACTCTTTTCCTCTGAAAGATGAAAGAGGGCGTTGCTATATTTCCTGTTTAAGCTTGAGCAGGAGAATTTTGTTTTATAAGTGGGGTATTTGTCTGTTAGCTCTTGTTCTGCATGGTGTCTCATCTAAATTTTTGTAATCTTTTTTAATCATGTAGATTTGTTCTTTAGAATGTTCCTTTTAGTTTTTCATGAGTACAATACACACACACACACACACACACACATATATATATATATATATATATATATATATATATATATATATATATATATATGTCTGAGTGGAAATTTTACTTAATTCCTCCACTTGGATTTTTTTTCCCATCTCGTTTCTTTTTGACTTTGTGAAATTTCCATTTTGGCTTACAATATTTTTCTGTTAGGATTGTTGGTTACCTGTAAAACATTGTTTATCCAACTAATCTGCCAAGAGCCAGATGCATTACTAAGAAAAATGTTATATTTTATTTTCTTTATGGATTTCCTTTCCATTGTTTTTTTTCCCCGCTTCGGTTTGTACTCATTTAAGATTTGAACTTTATCTTCATGACATTCTTTACTTGTTTAGTATTGTTTCAAGTATATTGATCTTCTTCATAGTTTTGCTATGTTTTTTTCCTTTTCTCTTAGTTTTTTTTTTTATTTTAATTCCTATTTCCATACTAATTTTAGTTAACTATTTCAATTACACACACACACACACATATATATATATATATATGTGTGTGTGTGTGTATGTATGTATGTATGTGTGTGTGTATCTGTGTGTTTTTGCATGTGAATGTGTGAGCGTAGTTACAATTGTCATTTTCAATAAGAGTGTCCTTTGGACTTTTAGTATCTGCAATACTGATCTTTCGCCATGATTACATGCGTGTCTGTGCTCTAAGAATTAAGAGAAGCGCTAATCATTTGTATTTAAATGAATTTTTTCTTTGTGTGTAATAGGTTTCATATTTTATCTCCTATATTGGGTGTTAAATATATTCTTACCTTTTTTATTTTATATTAAATAATTGTGTTTTTTTTTTTGCATCCAAATCTTAAGAATCCTGTATCATAAAAGTATAAATACTGTATATATTGTATATAGTCTTACAATCATACAAATTTATTTTTATGTTGATGATTTTTTTTAAAATTTGAGCTCCGTGTTTACACACATAGATTTTTGTAGTATTTTAAAATCCGTATTTTGTTTTCAGAAATTATTACCTACAACAATACGAAGGGAAAAGGTATTCACTTTCCTTGAAAATGACTTAAGGTTTATTTGTTCCGTAGAAAGTACTCGTAATAATTTGCCTCTTATTCAAGAATAAAACTGTTCATTAAATTGGATGACGTTTGAAACAATTATTGCTGTAGAAATTATTATTCAGTTCATTATTTCATAGTTTTTGTATTCTAATTTCAAATTTTCATTTTGAGGTAAAAAAAAAATTCTTTCTAATGTAATAGTAGGAAGGAGCTGATTTTCAAATTTATGTCATATTTCGATTTGTTATTTAATGAAATATGTTACTGAAATAAAAGAACAGTTTTTCGAAAAATGATTACTTTACTAAATTAAACAAGTTCTGATTTCATAATATATAAATAAATATTATCATAAGAATAATAAGAATTAGCTACATTTTATTCTCAAAAGTTTTGATTTAATTTAAATTTCAGTCAGAAACTATTTTCTTTTAAATATTTTTTCATGGAGCCTGGGAGTATAATGTAATAAAAATAATTATTCGAAAGTAATATATTAGCTTACAAACTTCAAGTTCAGAAATAATAACAATAATAATTCAAACTCTGAAGAAACATGGAAGCATACATGGAATCTTTTTAATTTCTAACACAAACTAGTAATTTTAAGGAAAGGGAGGAGGAGAAAATAATATATTTAAAGATCTTTTAATGTAATAAAAAATAATAATTAATTACTTTTATGTCATTTACACTCATTGAAGTTTCTATTCTCAAAATTTATCTTTTTTCCTATCTAAACGATGTTTCTTTGGAATGAACAAACAGGGCGTAGGAATATGTCCACGTTATTAACATTTGAATAATAATACTTTCAAAAAATAAATTTAAGTAAATGTCTTTTGAGTTTTATACAGTATTGCTGCGCAAAATTTCATTTTTAAAAGAAATATTTCTTTTCCCTACATGGCAACTAACATTAAGTGCCACAATTAATTACTACATCTGGATTCACTGCTCTTAAAAGATCTGGTGCTCCTCCAATATCCATTTTCAATACTACTCTCTTTGGAATATAAAGTATTCCATTGTGTACAAATGCTTAATATAAAGAAGTGGCCAGTTACGAATCTACAGAATCTCTTAATCTCGAAGCCCATTTCGTTATCAGTGACTGATTTCCAAGCGTTGCCGCTGCCTTTTTTTTTAATGCGATGCTCTCTTAACATTCGAAGATTGATACCCTTGAAGAGTCTCGTTGCGCTTCTGAAAGACTGAACATTTCGTCGAAATCTTTTGGCAACAGCTGGAATGCTTGATCTTCTGCCAGACAGATAACCTAACAGTGGAAAAGAAAAGCTTTGTTAATGACTTGAAATTTAGCTTCATAATGTCGTTAAGATTGTTTTTCAATAAATAAACAAAATTTGCTGATAGGAAAATTAGATTTCTTAGCAGAAAAGGGGGGAAATGACATTTTATTACACTCAATCTAGATTAAACGTTTAATGATACAGCTAAAGCTCCGAAAAGAGCTTGAAAATCTGAGATTTTTATTTTTTGGTTTCAGAGGGAAAAAAAGAGTTAATAGTAATATAAAGCAATTTTTTGGTCTGTTAATTAAATTTCAAACTCTAAAAAAACCCAATATACATTGCTCTGAAATTTATTACTCTGCTTAATAAAAAGTAACAAATGAGTTTGTAGTTATTCACCATTAAACTGATATTAGGTCTTAAATTTTTACATTTCTAAAGAAAAGAATATTTTATAATACTTCCTGTAAAATCAAGAAAACAATTCATACTAATTCTAATAGCAAATTATTTTTCAGATTTTCATTTTGAGACTGTTGATTCTATCCATATTAAAATATTTTAAATTCACTTTAAATTTAATTCCTAATAATAATTATAAAGTGTGATATAAGCGAAATAATAATTCCTAATAATAAAGTGTGATATAAGTGAAAAATGAATATTTTGACGGCCTTCAAAACCGTTCATTTTGGTCGTTTTCAATATTAATTATTCAAAAGAGTTTGAGTTGACTCATATCAATTAAAGTTCTGACTCAGAAGAGCAAAGGTATTTGATTAGTCATACACTGAAAAATATATTTAGTGGTTACAACATTTTTTTAAGGATATCAACTTTTACAGAATTGTGTTCATAGTTAAGCGATGTTTTGCCAAAAATATCACAGTTTCTAGAGTTTAATTAACTCTTATTGATGCATTACCTTCAAAATGAAAAACCAATTAAAAATTTAGATTTTTGAAATTTTTTTAAAAAATATATTTACGCATATTTTTAAAAAAGTATATTTTTCTTCAAGTCGTCATGTCTTTGTGAAAAAAGAATGTTTGCTTATTTTTCTGAATAAACAATTAATTGACTTAACATTTAAATTTGCGTTTAATGAATCAGCATCTTACATGCGGCTAGGCAGTAAGTATTTATTTAAGAGCCTAATAAAAATTTTTTAAAACATTAACGCTCAAAAGAAGCTACACGATCGGCAATGTGCTTCTAAATAAAAGAGAAAAAAAATGAAATACAAATATTTTTACTAAAAATATCTAAATATTTTGCGGGAAAATTAAGTGAAAATAGACATTTGTCTATAAAAAATTAATAAAAAAAAATTAATAGAAATTCTACAAAAAGTTTAATAATAATATAACTTTTAAACTGGACTACATAAGCATTTATTTTTAATTTATTAAACCAATATTGAAAAGAAATCTAACAATAATCGATCAAGTTTATATTCTTGTGTCAATTTTAAACAGCGTTATGTCGTACTTGGAAAGTTACACCAGAAGCCAATTGACGTATAATTATCTGGTATTGAGACACATTATTACATCGCAGAGTTGGGTGACTATCACTTTTATTTTCAACCCCAAAAAGATTCTTGGATAGGAACTACAAATCAAGCTCTTTTATACTCTTCCCTCCTCATCAAGTCAAGGGAGGGGGATGCCGTAAAAAGTGAGCCAGGCACAGAGACTTGGTGATTTATGTGTTCTACTAACGATGTTACACACCGCAACCGACTGAAAAGGGGTGTGAAAAAAGAATTCCGGAATCTTTCTGAAAGGGGTGGATCTAAATATTACTAGGGATGTTGAAGAGCTCGAGTAAAATGGAATTGATTAGTATGATGATGATTCAAATTGCATAGCAGAATGGAAACATTCTACGGTTTTCGAATAATTAAGATGGAGTTCGAACAAATAAAAATTCGTTTTTCGCTAATATTGAGTTTGATACGAAATTAAGGAGAAGACAATAGTCAAAACTTTAAAAAAAATGTTTAAGAATATGAAGTAAGAAATTTTGATTTGAGAACTTGTAAATGGGAACTGAAAATCGAGAATAAAATGTAAAAGCCTTTCTTAAAAACCAGAAACCAAATTTTATTTTTACTCTATACTTATTGCTCATGCCAATCAAATGCCCCTTCGTGTGAAATAAAAGTTGCGCGTTCATCGATTTTTGGATAATGAAACGTATTGAATTTAACGCTATATTCTAAATTATGGGGTGTGATGTTATTTTAAAATGAGTCTTGACTTTCTAGATTTTATCGTATAAAATTGCCATTTTTCTTGAATTTTAAATAATATTTAGTGTTTGTTTCATTCAATCTCTGGATTTTTCTTATACTTTTAATGAAAGACGAGTTAGATCCATATTTTTACTCATCCTTTTTTTAATTGACTTATTCTAAATCAGCACTGCATAAGAATAAGTTGTATAAATGTTTTATTTACGTTTGTTTTCACTCTATACAACAAAGATCTCGAAATAAGAAAAAAGAGACAGAGAAAGAGAAGACTTGAGTAATAAGCAATTCACATTGTAAACATTAAAAAGAAAAACTGATTCATTACAATGTTATTATTATTATTAAGTTACTTATAATCTGTAATGAGTAGATAAAGTCTATAAAATAGTCTATATAGCTGCCCAAACAGGAAATACGAAATTATCGTGTTTAACTATTATTGTTTTTCAATTATGTGTTTTTAGCTTTAATATATATATGCTTCACTTAAATACTTTCACCAAATTTAGGTCAACTTTTTTTTTTCTAAAAGTTATTTCATGCGTCAGCAAATGAACAGAACTTTCTTCCTTATTCGTGACGTTATTTTCAGCAATACCTTTAATTTATTGTAATAAAAATATGTAAAAAAAAATTGGAAAAAAAATTATAAAAATTTGTATATGGAATTAATTGCAATTTCTCTTTCGTCGTGAAATATTATATATTTTCGTCCTGTCATAGACAAATCGATATTAAATTTTTCGAAATTTTCCCGCCATTTTTATGACATGCTTTCTCTGGAAATACATCTTTCCTCCGAATACTCGTATGACTTAAGTGACGCCCGCTTTAATAGCTACCTTGAAACTATGCCTCATCTCAATTAGCGAACCTCCCCCGCTTTTACCCAGTACATTAAACTCGGCGTCTCTTACGCGTACAGAAAGAAAAGGGGGGAAGGCTTGCCTAAAGACTGAATAAAAGTGGTGTTTAGCGATGTGGAAGAAGCCACATTTCCCACCTTTCTCTCCAACGCCTCGGATAAAATATAAATTTATGTCGAGGTGGGGGGATGCAGGAGCTCTGGTGGGGGTGGCGGGAAAAGAGAGAGCCCATTGAAAAGAGAAATTGCTCAAAAAGACCGGGCCTCCGCGGTTATAATCGGAGCAAAAGGAGAAATTCGCAATATTTGTTGTCGAGGACGGAAACTCAATTTCCCGGAGAATTCCAGGAATTTCGCTCGTGAGTCAGGTTACCTCCTCCATTCCCAACAAAAGGGGAACTGTGTGTGTGAGCGCATGTGTGAGTATGTGGATGGATGGATAGACAGACAGCGGGAGAAAATGGAGCGAACGAAGCCTCTCCACTCTGTGAATCTCTTCTGTTCGTTCCGTGTCTGTCTGTCGTTCCACTTCACACATTCAAGTGGTAATGATAGCGACCGTCGGTATGTGTAGGTGGGGTTTCAAACAGGAGCAGGCTTTTGGAAATGATCTCATTCGCGTGATGCTATCTTCTTGTTATTTGTTTATTGTGTGTTGCTGTTGGTGCTGCTGCTGTTGAGGTTTTGTTTTTTGGTGCCGTTGGTGGTAAAAATCTTTTTGTGAAGCAGTTTCTTACCGATGTTACCCGCTGTTGTTGGATTTGGCGGCCGAATGCTTTGTATTGTTGTGAAGTTTTTCTGTGTGTGGTACGCCTTTTTAGCTGTGTTTTCTTTAAACAGCACAATGTCGCGTTTCAGAGTGAAGAAAAGATAGGGGAAATAAATACAATTGGGGAATTGCTGTAGGCTTTTGTTTTCACACAGAGCCTTTGTGAGTGGTGAGCTTTTGTGCAGATCGTGTTTGTCTCTTTGCTTCTGAGGCTCCTTTTTATGGGAATTGTTTAGGTTAGTTTTTGATTGTCTTAAGCTCCTGAAAAAAAAAAAAGAATTTATTTTCCCTCCCCCGTGGATAGAAATAGAGGTTCCGTTTCCGGGAGCAAGTTTTAATTCTATTTTTCATTTTCCCTTTTTACACCCCTGCTGTTAAAAAAAAATGGCCGTAGGAATCCGAAAATTGAAACAAATTGTTTTGACCTTTTACAGAAGATAGCGAATATCCTAAATAAAACTCTTCAGTATGAAAACTGATCTCAAGGTTCCTTAAGAAATTATAACAAAAGAAATATAAAATATACAGAATATAACAATGTATTCAGTAGAGCTTGGTGGCCGAAGTAGGCGAGTGGTCATGGTAGTGGGCATGCAGCTATCGTTGTTTTCGTCGAGTCGTGGGTTCCAGCCTTGACGCCACTGAAGACCCGTTGGTGCACATTACTTCTGGTTGAAGTCCCAAGCACTCCCATTGGTGGGGTGCTGAAATTTGGAAAATTAGGCTCCAGCTCAGGTGTCATCCTCGTCATTTGACCGAGATTCAAAATTACACAGTACGTCGCCAATAGCCCTCGTGTTACATCTCAGAGCGACATTAATAAACAATCCCACCCCATCAACACTTCTTGTACAAAGAGAAATACTCTACAAGTATCTGTATTTGTCATACATTTTAGCAAGTATGTGAATTTTTTTTTTTTTTTTTTTTGTTTACTTAATTTTTTTTTCTTACTAAAAGTACGAATATAAACTTTCTGTTTTGAAGCAACAAATGCGAAAAAAGGAAGAAAGAAATTCACGGGGAAAAAACGAAATAGATTCGGGGGAGGGGGGGTTAGTTGGCTCTTTTTAACTGTATAAACTTACTTTCCAATACGTAAAGTTTATTCATTGATTTAAAGAAATCTATGAAGCTTTGTTCCCTCTCTTTTTCTTGAAAAATTAATTTAAATGAGAGCCTCAAGGATCTCAATTCAAAATCTTGCTTCAATATAGATAAACTAAAAGATCTTAAATGTCATGGAAGAGCAAAATTTAGAGAGCGCGTTACTAAGCTAGTACCAAATTTTTATTTATGAGGTTGGTGAAATGTTCTCTGATTTCATATAACAACAATTAGTGTTTAAAATGGGAAAAACCTATGTAAGATTTTTTCCCCTCATAAACTTGTGAAAAAATATTCATATAAGGCATAAACATTCTGACATCTTCATGAACGTAAACTTAAATTTTTTAAAAGAGATATTTTAAATTTACAAAGATTCATTTGTACATTTGTCAAGAGTTAATTTCACAAAACTCTCAAAAAGACTGCCGAAAACTTCTTACAAATTAATACTTCTTATATAGGTATATAAATTTATATCAATATCAAACTAAATGCCACAACAGTTTCGACACATGTAGTGACATCTCATCAGTCCCTGCATGTCAAACGACAAACTTTATTCGCATCCATTTATCTCTTAAGTTTAAGATAGAAATATTGAAAAGCGAACCGATTACTCATCCTGCAGCAATTTGATACGCATCAAAAGTGAGAAAGGAATATCTGATGCAAGACGTGACTAGATTCTGTGGAAGGTAGGATAAGTTATAGCTTTTGCAAAACGCAGGTTTCGTTCTTACGGAACTTGACAGGGTGGGCGACAATTTATTGCAAATTTTTCTTTTCCTCAAATTTGAGGATGAATTCAATATTTTTAAGGGATGGAAAGAAACTTCGAACAGAGATTAGTTACAGAAGACAGATTTATAGAGGTGTATATAATAACTTTTTGAAGCTAATTTATTTCAAAATGAAAATGAGTGGTCATGTTTAAATTGATTGAACCGTAAAATTTTGAAATATATTTCATAGACCACATCTATAACATATAAACATTCAACTTAACTTTTATATGCCAACATTTTTTTTTTTTATCTAAAGAAAATAGTAGCATCAATATCATTTTTAATAAATTTTACTAAAAAATAACATTTCAATACAATTTTGATAAATTAAAACAAAGTTTTAAAGTGATTTTTATAATACAGGGTGTTTAAAAACTCATGGTCAAAAATTTAAGGAGTGATGGAAAACATTTAAAGAAACAATTTTCACCATATGATACATAGGTAGAGAGCAAGTGATGAACTAATAGACCGCCCTGTAATGAAAAGTATAAAGAGCGAATTTTTTTTACACAACGACATTTCTACTGTGCATTTCAGGAAGCATGGTGAAGTACAGTAATTGGGAAAAAGAACATGCTCCTTGAAATCCATTGTAGAAATGACGATGTGTAAGAAAATTCGCGCTTTATGCTTTCCATTTCAACTCGTCGTCTAGCGGTTCACCACTTGCTCTCTGTCACGCTGAAAATTGCTAGTTTAGATATTTTCTATCACCCTTTAAATTTTTGCCTATGAGATTCAAAACATGTTGCATATCATTTACGTTTTATCATTTTAAATAATATTAACTTATGAATGATATAGAAATATCAATCATAGACAAAGGAGAAATTTAGTTGTTATATTGTAAACGGACGTTTGTATGTATCTTGATGTACCTGATAGAAATTTCTCGAAATATATATCAGCTTTGTTTAATTTTTATAATAGAAAAAGTATATGTTCTCTGATTATTTTCCATCGAAATTTATTTTGGAAGAACAAATTAAATTACCAAATCATACGCATTTTTTTAAAGATGACTGTAAGACCCATGTAAGCAGCAATGTATACTCATGGTTTATTGCGTGAGCATTTTATAGTATTTAAGAATATTTTTATTCAAAATTTAACATTAAGATGAAGGAATGATTTATTACTGAATGAGTTCAAATGATCAAAATGTCCAATTAAGAAAGCGATATCGGCAAATTTCGAGGCTCTTTTTGTGTGATTTGTCTTAAGCAAAACTTTCAAAAAGCGTATGTAACCAGTTTCAGGAAATTAAATAATCGTATCGATCTAAATTTTAAATATTGATACTTAAAAAGCATAAATAAAAAAAGAGTAAAACACAAGTAGTCATTAGATTTGAATTTAAAATAAATTTTCATTTTAATTCCCTTTTTTGAAGAATTATAAATGGGAATGGTTTTCCCTTGGAAATATTCACAGTATGATATAAAATAGTAACATAACATGAAACTAACCTAATAAAAAAATTGATACGTTTTTATTGTTATTTTTGTGAAATTTTTTCAATTTGATATTATAGAATAATTTAGCTTAAGAAATTCATACAATTTGACTTTTCATTACACAGATTTGTGGGATTGATGAGTATTAATATTTAAAATATTATTTTAATGAATTTGACAGGCTCAAAATATTAAAAGTATCAGAATTACAGGGATTATATGACGTAAAAATGAACCTTTAAGTTGTTTTTTTTCTTCAATAGAATAAAAATAAAGCAACTTATTAAATAAAATTAAAGGAAGAATAAAGTTTATAGTGAATTCTAATAATCTGTATGTCAGAAATGCATATTGTAAAGGAAAAAATGAAATATCATGGAAATGCATTGTAAAAAAACAATACTTGTCATTGTCACATCATCAACAAGTCATTATGAAGTCTAAATGCGACTCTATTTTATGATAATATTTATTTATCATTCATAACTTATTCCTATTGAAAGAACTGATGACTGAAATTGTTTTCATTTTAATCTAAAGCATGATTTACGTACATGTCACATAAATCATGCTTTTTAATGGTTTGTGCTGATTATTTGATGATTTATGTCAATGACAACAATATAAATTCGTTCTCATTAGAATACTATAAGCGTTTTAAGCTCCATCAAGTGTAAAATTTCAAAAAGAAGACGCTGTATGAAAGATATTTTGCTGATTTAAAATGAATATTTTTAAAAATTCTATCATGTTTACGATCTATTCAAATAATTGCTTCTGGGGTAATTTACAGTAGTGGGACTAGTGATAGTTAATAACTGAATGATTTATAAATATGAGGGATTGAATTTAATATTTATTACGTAAAGCATTATACTACATATGTAAGTGAAATCATTGATATTTAATTATTCTTAATACAAATAAAATCACAATAAAGAGTTTTCATAGAATTCATAAATTGAATTATTCATTGTGAGTTGTTACTCTTGCTTTCTATTCTGAATTTCAAAAAAAAATTAAGAAATTGCGAGGATATTACCAAATTAATAATTCCTAAAGCTTTTCCAATCCGAGGCTGTAGGTATTTGTGGTTGTTTATTAGCGTCGCTCTGAAAAGCAACATAAGGACAATTGGTGACAGACCTCTTAATTTTGAACCTTGGTCAAGGGCCGAGGACGATACCTGAGCTGGCGCCTTCCTTTCTAAACTTCCCTACTCTCAACGGGAGGATTTGGGATCTCGATGATCAGATTTTACGTGTATTAGCAGTACGTGCACGGTGGGTCGGTGCCTGTAGGAAAATTGATGTACAAGTTCAGTATTACATTGATATCAAATAACTCTTTCGAAGGTCAAACATGTCGGTTATGAAATCTTGATAAAATATTCTTTTCTGTATGTACGAAACTTAGTGCATCAAGGAAAGGACCTTCTCACATGTCCTAATGATTTTATTGTAATTTTACGCCTAAGCAATCATTTCTTTCCCCCAATTATTAAAAAAAAATTCACTTAAATCTTCTAACTATAAATGTATGAAAGGAAAATGGGGAAGGAGGGATGCACAAATATTCTTTGCAGTCAACAGAGTCTTAATTCTCTTATCATCTGTCACCAATGGCGTACGGTGCTATATGACCTCAGTGGAAAAATCAATCAAAAAATTTTAAGCGCACTTCTATTGGTTATAAAGTAAGCATTTTTATCTTCTGTAAATTGGATTTATACTCGATTTGTTCCGCGTGAAGATGATTTTCTGTAAGTATCTTTATGTTTTTGTTCTCTTCACTCATTAATCAGGATTTTAATAAACCTGGGCTTACTCTGATCCCAATTAATCCGACTTATCGAGTTATATTGTAATTATTTTTATTTGATGTTTATTTTTAACATTTTAATCGTTCTGAATGATTATACCGAAATGTTCCTCTCCAGCCCTTTCAAATTTCTTTTAATTAATGGAATTCTTCGTTGCATAGTGGGAATTAGCTTTATAAAAAATTTGGAATGATAATACTTCATGATAAATAATGTTGTTCTTCCATAAATTAAAAATTATCAATTGCTTTCGAAACTGTTTTAATATTTGGTACTCAAAGTCAATCTTGTTTTTCCCTACAAGTGTTCTTGTTTCCTACAAGTGTTCTGGTTCACACGCAAATACTCTTCGAATTTTCATACCTTCAATAATTTGATTGATAAAAATTGTTCGTGATATTTTTTTTACCAAGAAGGATATTTTACAAAATTTCATCGTTATTTCATTAAAATTGAATAATTATTAACGATTGATTGCCAAAAAAAAAAAAAAAAAAAAAAATCAGGCTACGGTAGTTAATTAATGAAAAGTTATATTAACTTCTCTACAATGTAAATACATAAATTATAACCTTAATTGTAAAGAATTTACTTTAAAAATTTTGTAACAAAGCCAAGGTAGTATTAAAAAAAAATTTATCAATCAGGACTATCAAATACAAAAAGAATTAATGAACTCCGTAGTGTTTTTAGTAAATACTCGAAGAATACATTGGATGTAAAAGTATCATTTTATATTTTTCGTCACGTGCAGAAACTTTTTTCACTATTAGTGGGTATATAAGTTTAGCTGCTAAATTAAATAACTGCGATACATTACAGAACAATATCTAGATTTATCAAGACATTTTATAAACTGTTAAATGAAGAAGATGCATTACATGAACAATAAAAGAATTATATTTTTATTTAAAACATAATTTAATAAATGGCATGGACATTTTGATACTTACATGACTACATTAAACTCTAAAAAATACCACTTTCAAAAGTGTGTAGCTCTTTTTTTTAATTCGGTTTCAAAAGTTATTTGTCACTCAATCGCTATTGACATCATTGGATTTTGCAAAAACTTTATCAATGTGTTCAGTGGCCAAAAAGTTGTAAATTTTTTTTGAAAAAAAAAATTATGACAAGATTTTCAAAACAGCTTATTTTTCATAATTATAAAAATCCTCGTATGAGATGATTTTTTTTCTCTTTAAATCAGCAAAGCAAGTTTGTCATTTTTTGTGAATATGAAACAAAAAAATTAAATTTTTTAGGGTTCTGAATTTTGTTCCTTTTCAGCATTTGGCTTTAAATTTAATGTTATGCAAGCTATTCAGTTGTTTAAATTTCTAATTTATTTAAGTATCAAATGTATTGAAAATTTTACTTTTCCGAATTGATTTATTAGAATTTATACCTTTTTATAAAAGTATTAGCCTAGCTTTTTCTACCAATTAAATAAGAATAAAAAAATAAACAGTAAATAACAAATTTTAAGAAACACCTTTTACCATTTTTAATATCACATGCTATAAATTTGCAAATTTTTCATTAAAATTTTTTGCTGAAATGCAAGTTATCTGCATGTGATACATTCATGTGTATACAGAAAGTTAGCAGAAGAATTTCCTTAAAATTCATAGTATTAAAGATATTGTCACGATAAGGAATAATAATAATAATTATTATATATATACATATTTATATATAAATTTCAAAAAAAATTCAATTGAATTATATACAACTATGGGAGAGCATTTTAAACCTTACCATAATAATATCTATACGATATTCATAACAAAACTTCAGCATTTGACTGAGTTTATTTCATTTTTGAAACCATCATTAATTAATTAAGCCTTAGATATCACTTTTTACAGCTTAAAACTCTTGTTAAGAAACTATGCTCAGTCGTCTAAGGTTCGGTACAATTTTTTTTCAATGCATATTGAAAAAAAATTACATTTAAATTTATTGGCAACCATTTTAAGGAATATTCAATTGTTAAGGGAACTTAGTTTATGTATGCTTTATATAAAACTATTTATAAACCTTTTTTTCCTTTAAATAAAAATTGAAGAATATGATCCAATTTCTATTTAGTTATAAGCTTTTTTTCTATAAAATAAAGCAAAATTTAAAGATTAAATGTTAAATTTTAAAATTCGGACTAATGGACTTTTCTAGCTAATATGTTAATACTTTTTCAAAATTTTTAATATTTAGACTTTATTAGCTGTGCTCATCAACCCACATTTAAGAAAAGTAATTAAAATGCATAATATACAATCACCAAGAAAAAAGTATTTACATTTTAAAATTTGCATGTCACCATATATATCATTAAGTTGTCTAACATTCAATTAATAGTTATTGTTTTCGTTTCTGAATTATTTTTCGATGTAATGCTTGCACAAATTCTCATTCATTTAAAAGCAAATGTATCCAAATGAACTAACTCTTATACATACATACATACATACCAACTGAATGAAGTGCATTTTTGCAAGAAATATTAAAATGTGAGAATTGATTAAGTTAACTTCGTAGAACCAAGATATGCCATTCATTTCCTTGTCAAGAGAATTTTACTACGATAGAGACATCACAAATTTAAATTGATTCTTTATGTTAATGCTCATCGCAGTATTAATCAGAAAGTTAAGCTAATGCAGAAAAATTGTAATTAATAGCATTCCCTAATATTCTTTACAAAAGCATGAAAAATGAAACAAAATCGTGCTTTTCGTCTCCTTGAATCTCCCCCGCACCTCCTCCATTAACTTAGAAATCATTAATTACATTTCTATTTATCATACAACATCCTCAGGTATTATTTGAATCGCTTAATGTTAAGCCAGGACATTTGACAACTCACATAAATAAGACAGCACGATCCCAACCGAATCATCACAAGAATGCGTCAGAAACCTAAGACTCTGACTCAAAAATCCATTCATTTTCAACAATTCTTAGAAGAACCTTAAAAAAAATTTTTTTTTGCGAAGACAACCTCATAAAATTAAAGTCCTGATAATTTACGCGCTATCCAAATATACAAAGGAGCGTCATCTTTTGATGGCATTTTATACGAACCAACGTGCCAGAGCTTGGTAACACGCCGGATAAAAAAAGAACCTGAAATAGGGACACTTTTCCATCGCCATTTGTCAACGCGTATGGCAACACGGGGAAAGGCGTGATGTTTACAAAATGATAGCCTCTTTAAACAAATGGGCTTCGTAAAGATGGAAATAACTTTTCCACGACATTTGAGATGTAATCGATAGAAGCTCTCATTCCAAAAATTTGCTTTATGCAGGTTGGTTACGTGCGCCATCACTTGGTTTTATATTTATGGCGTTTCCCGTCATTTTCTACACAAGAAGAGTAACGGGGACATATTTGTACGTGTCCTGTCTCCGTCGCTTGCTATTTCGCTTTCTAAAAAGGATGGCCATCTCTCCTTCTTCTTATTTCCACAGCTTTGGGTGAATTACCTGTTTTGAAATAAACGGTTTTCAGAATCGTTATTTGTTCGGTATGAGATTTTTGACGACGGTGTTTATCATCATCGCTTTTGTCGGGAATTCATTGGAATGTTTCAAGTCATTCCTCGTTTATTAAACACGGTGTGGATGTAAATTGATTTTGAAAGGGAATTGCTTTTTGGGATTTTTCGGAAGAATAAATTTGTTAGGATTTTTGTCATTAAACAAGAGTGGCTGCGAAATGAATTTGCTGTAATATTTTTACGGATTTGTTGAATCATATCGGAGAACTGTGACTGCTGTATTCATTTGATCGGATGAATGGGTTTGAAAATTGAGTGAATTTGAAATTTATTCTTTGGCTTTGGCAGTCCAACTCTTTATTGTTATTGTAAGATCATATATATATATTGTTCTGCGATTTGTAAAACATTTTTTTTTTTTAATTTTTATTCGTTGCTGTAATCCATTTCCTTAATTTTTTTTACAGGATAATTTCAACATTGTCGTATATCTCTTTATTTCGTAATTTATTTATACTTGTAATATAAAGGACATATAGGGATTTCTTTATTTAAAAACAAATAAAATCCTCATTCTTTGTTTATTTTTTCATCGGAATTTTTTCTTTGAATTTTAATTTAACTATGAGTATTTTTTCTTTCTTTCTTTCTTTTTTTTTTTTTTTTTTAAGATTATAATCATGATTAATTCATACAATCAGATTAATTATAGAGTTAAGAAGATTTATATAAAATAGCAGGAAAATTATCTTAAAAAGGATAAAAAATTGCATTAAGAAGCTAAAATTTAACGGTTAATGAAAAGGGGGTTATATTATGAATATAACGGTTATATAATGAATTTCCCGTTCTTGAATCAAAATATTTTCAGTTCACAAATTTAATTTTATTCTAAGTTATGTGAAGTTTATTATGGGGAGAACACACAAGGGAAAAAAATCGATATTATAAAATTTTACGGTTATTTATCGCCAGTGTAATTTATCAATTTTTAAAAAAATTAAATAATTTGGATTTTCAATTATAATACCTTGATTACGGTACTTGATTTGATACAGTTAATCTAAATTCATTCAGAAGTAGCATATTTTAATTCGCAGGCAAGTTCAACTAGCAAAAAAAAAAAAAAAAATACAGAAGAATTTAAAAATTAAATAATTCATTTTCTTTTTTTTTCAAAATATTTCTTTAAATTTATTCAAGTTGAATGTAATATTCTCTAATCACTTAAAATAAGGTTTCAAATTAATTTTACAACTTTTCTTTAAAGTAAACTATTCTTCAAAATAAGAAAATTTGCCATGATTTAATAAACTAAATATAGCGCAATAAAACAAAATTTGTATTCTGAAGGTGAAGTACAAATTAAAACAGCAACGGGTGAAAGCTCTCTTTCTCTCTTAACGTAATTAAACAGAAATCCATTTTTATCTTTAATATCTGTTTTTCCAAAACATTAATATTCTTCGCTACAAACTTCACCTGCGACAAACTCTGCTTTTTGATTAGTACTTTCACGCCTTTGAACACTCAATGATATTCTTCGCGTCGCTAAACAGGCAGGTGATCTCAAATGACACTAATTGAAGCTTAATGCACTTCACGTATATGAGCATCTTCTCATGTTGCTAACTGGCTCTGTTTTTGGCCTACACCCTAAGAAATAAAACTAGCGGAATGTAAGTGGAATATTGTCGGAGGAAAGAAAAAAACAACTAGAACGAAACAAAATAAAATGATAGGATAAATGAGACTCTAATTGGCAGGCTACAGAGCGCGTCAAATTTGCTCTTACTGTGAAGACACCTGGTAAGACTACTCAGAGTAGTAAACAAGAAAAATACGCCATTAAAAACCAACACGCACAAAAAAAAATGCATTTTCGAATTCTCTTTAGCAATCGACGACAGCATACCTAGAAAATCTTAATATTTTTTCCCCATCATTCCTTTGGTTATTATTATTTTTTCTTTTTTAATATTTTTTTAATAGCACGTTCAAAATCCAAATGACAAAGCAGCTTAACCCTGAACAATAGCTTACCCATCGTTATATCCGAGATGTATCGATAAAAGAAGACAGTAGAGGAGGGGATGACTTGGGGGATGTTAAAGGCTTTTTTTCGAGGGGGATACAGTGAACGGGGGTCGAGATGATACCAGAGTCGTCGAGCATCAAAGGTGCCGACTGAAGCCGGTACCTTTGTGGCGTGACGCTAGCAAAAAGAAACCGGCATATAATTAAAAAAGCGAGAGGTGCGAATCACTGAGGGCGCGAAAAAAGAGGGTCCAAACAGGTTCTTTTTCCATTTCTTCTTTCATTTTTTATTCTGTACGCACACTTTTATCTTTTATTCTGAAGTTTTCGCTGCTAGATGGGAACAGCGAAGCCTTATCAAGGCGGATAGTGTAATCATATTCATGTTGAAATCTGGAGTTCTAGGATGTATATGTTTTTGTTAGGTAGCTTTCAAACGTTTTATTCTTTCAGCACGTTTCAATACTCTTTCCGTCGCTTTTAACGTGTAATTTATTTATTTGTTATTGTTCTTTTTTTTTTGATCTAACTGCTTTTCATTCACAGCGGCGATCAGTAATTTCATTCTTAGTCTAGTGGGACGAGTCAACGCGGCGCAGATCAATCTTTGTCGCTTTTTGTAAAGAAAGAAAGTTGTAGTAGTGCCGTTGGGTGACTCTTGTTCCAACTAGTTCCTGCATTAATTAGCGTTTCCTTTTTCTAACCGCAAAAGAATTAACTAAAAAAATTGAACTCTTTCCTTTTAAAGACTCAGCTATTTTGCACCTTTATTGTAATTAGTTTCAGACTGCGTAGAGCGTCAGCTCGTGATAAAGACTTGATTGATTTTAATTAATTGAAATATCTTGCTGTCTGGATTACTACTTGTTTCCTCGTGATCATTATTGCTTACAAAACGGATAATGTCAAATGTATCTCAGCGCAATTTAATTGATTTTTTTAGTTGATTGAATCAAATCTTGGTTTGACATGTCACTGACAAGTTGAACAATACGGTGACATTCAAATGTTACCACAGTTATAAAATAATAGGTTTCATTAGCAGACAAGAAAAAAAAACCAGACTAAATGACTGTCAATAAAGGGCCTTTTCAAATAATGACCCGCTTAGATATTTATAGATATATAGCTTCTTGAATGCTTGTTAAATTATTGAGATATTATAAAGTAATGCATATGTAACAATTTTTCCAAGTGATTGATTTAATATTTTCATAAAATATTAATACATAACTTTGTTTCATTGTAGGATATAATAATAAAACAAACAAACTCTTAAATGGTAGTTACGGTAGCCGAGTGGTCATGATCGCGAACTTGCGGCCGGTGTTATTTCCGTCGAATTGTGGGTTCGAGTTCTGATGTCACTAAAGATCCGCCATGTGATGGGGCTGATGCACGTTAAATCTAACGAGACTCCAAAACGTCCCAATGGCTTGGCTGAGTGTGGAAGTTTGGAGAGGGAAGTGCCAGAGCCCTAGTTTCGTTTTCGTCACTTGATGGAGGTAAAAAATTACTAGGTCCATCGCCAATAGTCGAGGCTTATGTTGCTTCTAGGTGCTGCGTTGATAAACAATCAATTTTTCGCCTAAGTACATTCATTTAGTAAGTTATTCCGTTATGGATTAAAAATGTAAAATCAAGTGAATGAACTTTAAAAAGATAAAATGCTTCAATATATATTAGAGAATATGACTATTTAATTGACATAGAATTAGATTTAATTAAATTACTTTATATTGAATTAATTTACTAATTATCAACTAAATCTATATGATCGACACTAGTATTTATTTTATTCTTTTCAGTCTACCTGTCAGGTTACGAATGATAAAAAACATTTTTATAATTAAATAATAAAAAAAGTGGTTAAAAAGAACACTATATTTAAATAGTTGAAATGTTAGTTCTAATGAGGTGGTATGCAAATGCACAGAAAATTTTTTTAAATATATGAACAAACAGAAGACAATGTTGTAATATTACAAATTATATATATATATATATATATATATATATATATATATATCGGAAACTCCCCGATCCCTCTGAATTATATTTTGAAAATTCGGATTTAATTATTTGTATCAATTGTGTCATCGATCATGCAGGTAAGAATTAATGGAATATCAAACATAGAAGTCAAAACAGGCATAATTCATAACGGTAGCCGTAAACGCGAACAAGAGAAAGAGAGTTGCGTACGGTCGGCTTTTATACACGAGAAAAATGGGCGAACCTCCAAATTCTGTTTACGTAGCAATGGAAAAAGTTTCTCGGGAACCTAGTGTTGGCCACACGATTTTGCGAGATGAAGATTTTGAAGCTAGCGAGAAAATTGCAGTTATATTTGCATGAAAGTTGGTAAGTAGAATTTGGTTGTTAAAAAGGGAAAGTATATGTCCACAAAAAGAGAACAAAAGCGAAAAAGAAGGAAAGCATGTGATAGTGTGAGTTTATTATTATTATTATTATGAACAACAAAAATAATACAGAATTCTGTTTTATTTTAGTGTTATTTTGAATTTATGTGGAGAATCTATTTATTTATTCATCAACAAATCGTCTCTCCCCCCCTCCCAATCTTATTCATACGTAGCCATTTCAGTATATATTTTCACTCCCTCAATTGAATTATCTTCGTACACTATTCAAAACCTTCAATATGTATACGGTCCCACTTTTACCCCCACAACCTTTTTTTTCCGAAAACAGAAGGTGACGGCAATGGAAGAAAAGCTGGTACAGAGAGAGAGAATCGATAGAAGCGGCCGGCCGCACGTGCGACCAGTGACCACCCCCCTAAAAGTCGACTGTCGACCCCCGTATCACATCCCACCTCAAGAAGTCGGCTCCATTAATCCCAGTAGGTGTGCAGGTAATCACTGGGGTTCTCTATTTTTTTCCCCTTCTCTCTCTCAAGTGGAGGGGAACAGTACAAGAAAACAGGTGAGCATCGACCCACCCTTCCATGAAGGAAAGAAAGACTTCATTACAAGTCTACCCCCTGTCACAGACCCCTCCTCCTTCACACCGTTTGCGTGATTTTCTTTCTTTTTTTTTTATTTTTTTTTATTCCTTCTTTCTTTTCACTCATTTTTTTTCTACCTGCCGAGGTAGATTCATCTTAGTGCTGTCTTGGGCCACCGGGAAAGAGGAAGCTATTGGTGAAGGTAGACATTCCTGTGTTATTGGTCATAACAATTAAGAGTTTTCATAGGGCAGTATATCCGTTTAGCATGCGGTGCATATTCCCACAAACGAGCGCTAGTATTAACCAATTTATGGCAATCATTTAGTTAATTTTCGGAGTTAAGAGTTACCTTAAGATTAACTTCCTCAAATATATGTAGAATAGATGCTAATTTTTCTCACTGGAAAGAAAAAGCTTATACGGAAGTGCTTTTCAGGTATAAATTTTTTTTCTTCATTCTGATGTCCTTAACGGAGGATAGAATTTTTTTTCTCTTATTTCTGTTTTAATCAGTTTTTTTTCTTCTTGCAAACAACATGTTTCATATTTTATCTTCGGTACTTACGGTTTAAAAAATTCGAAAGTTCATTTTTAATTATAGGGGAAATATATATCAATTTTTATTGTGTCTAAATTTTCAATTGTTGTATAGTGAACGGGTATATGTATGATAGCAAAGCAAATTTATAATAATATAGCAGAATTTTTATACCCGAAAAATATTTCTAGTTTGCTTACAGGTAGTTGCCAAATTAATGGAGACACTTATAAAAATTTGTGAATAGATATATTAGTAATAAAATGTGTAAAAAATTCTTAACAGTACTGTACAATTCTCTTTAATTATATCTAAGATACATTCAGCGTAGGAAATACGACACAAAATGTAATACAACATAATAAAGAATTAATGCTATACTACATTAATATTTGGTGACATTTGCTAAGGCTGCTACCAAAGTTTCAATGCACCTCGGCATACTTTCTATATAGTTTTTGCATATTCTTTTATCTGGAGATTATGATATCATACATTTATTAGGTTTTCAATTAAGCATTTTGTTGATATTGTTTCGTTGGCACTTTTACAATTTGTGATTTCCCATAAATTTTCAATCGGATTTATATTCGGAGATTTACTTGACCAGGATGAAATTGGGATATATTGACTACTAAGATGGTTGTAATACTTTATGCTATTGTTTATGATGAAGCACCGAAACATATATGAAAACAAAATCTTCACCATTTTGGAAATATTCTCGAAGCTGGGCCATCAGGCGAGTTGGCAATATTTTTCTGTATTGATCTTGCATCAAAGTTCCTTGTAAGATGTGAATGCGTCCAATCCCGGTGGCATTGATTACAGATTACACCATGACTTAAATGCTTAACCCTTTCAACAATACAATTAGGATGCAATTTTTCCTCTGGAGGCCGCTGAACAAGGGTACATCAACTTGCCAGGATTTCAAACTTAGACTTCTCTGAGAAACACAACCTAATTGTACAAAGTAATGTGTTAAAAAGGAGTCAAAACCAAATAAAAAAAATACCGATCATTTTAAAAACTTGCTTCATTCCACAACTCTCAACCATCTCGTGGTGATACTTTCAATCCCATATACGACGTTTTACCTTTATTTCCAATATATTTCAGTTTTATCATCTCAGTTTCTTGAATCGACTGCGTTAGTCTTGTAGAACTTATTTTTCTATTTATTTAATAAATATTCCTAATTATTCTGTCAGAACGAGGAGTTGTTATCATTTTTCCGTCACAATTTCCTTTCCTTTTATAGAAAGCGTCACATTTGTATGTAAACTAATCTTTATTTGGTTAATAATTGATTTGGAAACACCTAAAATATCATCTTTTGGTAATAATTTTTATGCAAAAGAAACTTTTTGATCTCGAATTTTTTTCCATCGAGAGACATTTGTACCTCGACTCATAATTTCACAGCAATAAAATATTCTGAGGAAATGTAAGATTCCTCATAAGGAAAGGCTCTAATAGACTAATTATTGAACTGGGACTCAGGTGCAAAGCTAGCATACAGAACCAATAAAATGATTGGATTGATGATCTCGCTGTAAAGTAATCTCTATTACTTTAAAATTCTAATAGTGAAGTCAAAACATTATTTCAAGTAAATAGACACCCGATATTTGCATCATTTGAATCACTTATGACTGCGTCAAACGTATTTAAAAGAGTCAAATTATGAAAATATGTGACTACCCACGTTAATTCGGCAACCCACTGTACAGTAAGTGGCAATAGTTTTAAAAAGTATGAGCGCCAAATGATACTTGATATCAATATTTTAAATCAATAATACAATGCTAAAAGTAAAAAAAAAAAAAATCAAAAAATAGACCCAAAGGTTATTCGTAAGATCTCTGTCTATAAGAGTCAACCATTTCCTACGTTATTGGTATTTATAATTGAAACCTTTAGCTTTCAAATGGTTAGTTATCACTCGATCTATCATTAAACATAGACATTCTCACATTAATATCCATAACAGTCAAAATAGTTTGATTAACAAGCATCCATTTTTCTTATATGATGTGTTTTCATACCAAGGATTTCTCAAAAGTCGACATTTGTGCAGTTATTTGTGGCATTCATCTGAGTAATTGCTAAGCTTTGCTATCATAAAAATGCAAACAATTTGATATACTGAAGCACTACTTTAAGTAAAAAGTTTTGATTAGCTAAATTCGAATATTTAGCCATAATTTAAACAGAAGATTTCTTTCGAAGTTTCTCGGATTTGGAATATTTGGATAACGAAAATATTATAATAGAAAGAGTTCATAATTCTATATCGAAGTAATCAGAGAATATATATGAAATAGAATTTTCAATGATTTTTTTAAATAATGGGCTAAACTAGAAACAATCGGAAATCGTACTGCAAAACCCCGTATTACCATTCCAGATACCGATTGAAACATCTGTAAGAATAAGGCTTAAAGGACCATACGTTAGAACAAAGGTGAGTTATTTAAAGGCGCAGATCATTCTATGTTATTGGTAATTGCCTTTAAAAAGAATTTAAAATTCGAATGATTAATTATTTGGTTCAAATACATTTAAAAAATGTCAATAGTTGTGATAAACTGACATAGTATTCTAAGTAATGCTTTTAATAAACAAGAAAGCTTATACAAAGAATTGTATATATGAACATGACGAAGATATCATTTGATAAGGTATTTCTATATTAGTAGTTATTAAAGTTGTAGAGTATCTCGTGAAGATCCAAATAATTGCAGTTAGCGAAAAACATTTACATCTGTGTGTTCAAGTGATAAAATTTTAAAGTCGATGCAAGAAAATTCAATAACCTAATGTACAATATATATATATATATATATAAAACTTTATTTTATAGGTTATATCTTCGAAAAATTTGAAATGGGGAATTCAAAATAAAATGAAACGCTTCACAAATTTATTGCTTATAAATTAATTCATAATTTATTTATTTATTTTGCATTTATCTCGTTTCGATTGCTTAAATTAAATTTCTATGAAATTGTCTTTCGAATCTAAATGAAAATTTTTCATTAAAACGAGCATTGTTATTTGCCTCCATCAATTTTAAAAACAGCATTTTGCTCATTCTTTATAAACTACATAAATATTAACAAAAACTTCAGCACAACAATATTTTAATAGTTTCAGGAATCCTTTTTACATTTATTGTTAATTATAAAAAGAACATACTTCTGTACATTTTGCTGTCATTCGTATAATGCCATGATTCAGTTATATATTGTTAGTGGTCCCACCCAAAAAACAAGTTATTAAAAAATATCAGGAAATATATAAATAAGTTCGAGTAAGTATGAACCCTTCAAATTTCATTTGTAATTATTATTAATACCTAAATTTTGAATAAAAGATCAAATTCATTTGCCTGAAAAAATTACGTTTAATTGATCTTTAAGTTCAATATTGGAATTCTAAAGAAACTATGAAAACTTCAGAAAATTTTCATAAAAAAAATAAAATGTCTTCCTCTGTATGAACCCAATAAATAGTTATCTAAAAATTTTCAGCATTTTCCAAAACCAGTTAAAATATGTGCGATGAATAGTAAAATTGTGCGCTCTTTACTTAAACTAATCCTTTTATTTCAGTCTTTATTATCTGCATATATAATTATAAAGCATTTTTATAGTTGCAAAAAAACACAAGGTTTGGGAAATTATAGAAACGTATCAAGAGCATAAATTTATTAGTTCTGGCGTAAGACACTTTATACCTTACAGAAATTGTAAGACTGATTTATTTAAAAATTCTTTTAAATTTCTCTGATATTTTAATGGTAACACGGGTCATTTTGATATATGGGGCGCAATATCGTTCCCTAAAATTTGAATTCATGAATAATTAATGAAAGTAAAGAGTCATAAATTTTGAAAAGTTTCAACAAATACGACTAAATAATATACTAAAAAACTTTTAAGACTGTGTTAGTAACTTCCTCTTATTATATATATATATATATATCGAGAAGAATTATAGTTTATGTGTAGTTATTTTAATATCAATAAATCTCGATTAAACGTGAATATAAATTGTTATCGTGAACGTAATTCAACTTCATTTCCAAAAAAATAAAATACATAAAAAATTTCAGCTGAACTCATTTTATGAATAATACTTGGTGTCATATGAGTAATACTTCACGAATTAAATCTAAGTATTAAAAAAATCCTTTCAATTGAAGGGAAAAAAATGAGCCTGTTAATTTTTGCTGTTATGGCTTACAACTTTGTAAGAAATTTAATGAAAATTTGTTGCACTAAAATTAATACATGTTATCCAATAACAACATGCCTCACGAACTTATTTATAACCAAACAAACGCAAAACACTTTAATTAAATAAATCATCAAAATTTAAAGTGAAATATTTTTTACGAAACCTTATTTCTACCTCTGTTGTGAAAAATTATACTTCCCTATAGGACACGAATTCATCTAATCAATCCTCTGACAAACCATCGACATGTATCGTACATCAACTTGTAATCTGCGTGACACCAGAGAATCATTAAATTACCTCTGATTGGCGCTGATTAGGATCGCGTGACTTTTTTGGTGAATGGCGCCAAAACATGCCAACTGCATACGCAACACCCCTTCTATTTAGCATGACTAAAAGTGGATTTGCCCGGCGTACTTAATAAGAAGCCGCTAGACTAAAGATACCGCGACATTATACCGTAGATGCCTTTTATCATCCGTCTATTTGAGACATTAATTGATAGCATACTTCTATTCGTATGATAAGTACATTTGGATAAATTATGTACACATAGTATGCCGACTGTATATCATACATATTTGGTATGCATATCTGTTTTCTGAATCTACGTTCCCAAAGTATACGTTTCGATACGTGTCCAGAAATGCGAGTCGTAAATTCGTCTCTTTTTTCTTTTTTTACGAATTCCTCTCATTAGCATGAAGCCTGTGATCTGTCACGCACAAGAATAACTTTTTTGGACGCCTTCCAAAAATAAGGTGCTCTTCCCTCCCCATTCAGAAATAATAACAATAATAAATAAGTATAATAAATGAAAACCGATGTTAGTTAAGTGGCCATTTGAATTTACAATTTGCTCTTTAGAGACTAGCGATTTTCCCTCTTGAAATACGGCTTCTCATTAATTGTTTTATTAGAGGTAATAAATTACAAGTAGCATCAGATCGTAGTATTAAAAATGCATCAGATTTCGCTCATTTGCACATCTTGATTGCGGTATCATTAAAAACTTTTTTCGTTTCTGACGTTTCTCTTTGGCTTATCAATATGGTTCTTTACAACAGATATGGTATACCGAAATGATATTTTTTTTGTACAAGAGATTATCGATTATTAAATTTTTTATATATATAATAAATAAATTTATCATCTTCCTTTTTATTTCAATTTCTTAACGTGACATATCTCTCTTTTCATCCACTTTTAAACATAATGATTTTCTCTTCGGAGCAGAGCGTTTTATAGTACTTCACGAACCCCCTTTAATTGCTGACTTAACAAAATTATTTCAGGAAATTCCCGTTTTGTGCCGTGGTATGAAGGTGGTCTGAACGATTAAATACTCTCTTTTGGTCAGTTAACTTTTATTGTGTTAGCCATGCCAATATGGGCGATATCTCTCCCTGTCGTAGCGTGTGAATAACCATTACCTCTCTCTTTTTCTTTTTTTTCTTTTTCTTCCTTTGTTTCCCTCTTTCTCCTTATCAATAAAACTTAATAAAATATATTTCATAATTTGAAGAAAAAAAAGATTTCCACTCAGCTGGTTATTTCTTATATCAGACCATACCTCTAGTAATTAATGAAACTGAACTACTTCATTTAGTTTAGATTAGTATAGTATGTTAAATACGAGTAAGTATATTTTAAAATCTTGGTTGGTTTTATAAATGGTTTTCATTCTAAAGTAAAATGAAGACTTATTGGCGAAGGACCTCATCATTTTGAGCCATAGCCAACCCACGAGGACAAGGCCTGAGCTGGTACATCACTTTCTTTAATTCCACACCACACCAAGTGATATCTTTAAGACCTAGTTATATTTAACTAATAGCAGATCTCATTATACGAGCATTTCAATGAGGACTTTTGATAGAATGAAGACTCTGGAACTCATAGCTTGACTTAACATCACTAGTCATAAAGCTGTGATGTTTGCCTTCATGTGATGTTTCACGCCAATTTTAAAGGGTATTTCAAAGTTAGTTCCAAAAAATTCATTTTAAAATGTATTCTGCAAGCATTTTATATATGATCTCTGTTCGGAATAAACTCATGAAAAAATCGCAATAAAATGTCAAAATTATTGCGCGTAAATAGTTTTTGATACACGAAATGTTTGAAGGATTTCTTTAAACTTTTTAGTGAAAATTTAATACTCGTATTAATACATGGGTCTGTATTGTTTTAGAAATTTTTTCTGGTTCCAATTTAACTGATATTCTGTTCAAAACTAAATAACCAGGAAACATCACCTAAATGTTTTATACTATTTTCTTAAGACCACATTTACAAATTTAAAAATTTTCTAACAGTTTTTCATACTTTAATCAAAATCCATACCATCCGAAGAATATGTAGCCCCTCCCCTCCCCATAGAAAAGCATATAGTTTTACCCTCAATGACAATATAATTACTGAAGTTGGGATGATTGAATCCAAAAAACTAGTTTAAGTACACATTTTCCACTCCAAAGTGTGGAACAGTATTAAATTACATGATCTTCACTTTTTGTTTTACTTTTATTCTTTTCTCTTGATTTTTACTACAGTGTTTGAAGTTGTTTCGTTGTTAAATTGGTTGTAATTTTTCATTAATGGCTTACGTCTGAGTTGAATTAATATTATCATGTATAACAGTATTTAAGTAAATTTTTTACTTAATTTCATTAGAAATTTTTTTTTGTTTATTTTTAACTTAGGATAACATTTTTAATTTGATTTTTGGTTAAGTTAATAACTTTATGGTTTCTCCCCCCCCCCTTTTTTTTTTTTCTTCATTCTGTAGTATTTTCATTTCTTAGAACAAAATAAATTTTTTGAAAGGTTTTAGCGATTATAATTTGTATTTTCGTAGGATTACATATAAACATCATATTATACATGTAAAACTACAATCTTAAAATATACTTTCGTTCCCACTTTCTCTGTTATACTCGGATATTTTCCCCCGTCCACTTGATAAATGTATCCGTACGCGAGCAGTTAAATATGACCTCAACACGTAACGTATTTGCCATCAGATAAGGTTCAGGATACTGTCAGCAGCTGATAAATCCGAACAGTAACTAGAGACGATGACTGCGAATGAACGGGTCCTCCTAAAATTTATCGGTCTTGACCTGGCATACAACGGCTAGTGCTACTGTGAAGCATAAATAAGAACTTTCATTCCTAGGGGAGTCATTGGGTTCGGCGAGAGGCCGGAAATGGTGTTGAAATGGTGGATGGGCAATAGCAAATTGAGGCTCCACAGCGTTTACATACAAAAAAAAAAAACGATTAATGAGAAAGTGTTACGCGGTATCTGCACATCTCTGAGTAGTGGGTCCATTTCGTATAAATAAACTGGTAACTAATGTCAATTTAATGAAGTATCTGTTCCGCTTTCTTGAAATTGCATGTTAATAACTTAATAAGTGACGGGATCGCTCGTAAAAAAACAGGTCTCAATAAGAAAAAGAAATAAGTCTTATAACCGATAATAAATCTATTAATTTCTAGATTCCTTTTATTCATATAAATCACGAAAAATTGGTAAATATAGTTATCGTTTCCATACTTGAAATTTTCTCTTAAGTTTCAAGTTGTTGGCTGAAAGTAGATATAAGTATTGTGCGTAGTTCGAAGTTTTCTAAAATTACGTTTGACATAGTTTACTAGCAAATATTATAATACAAATATATTGTAATACAAATATTGTTTATTGTAATACAAATATTGTACCGTATATTGTAATACAAATAAAACGTTATTTGTGCTGTACGAAAAATTGCGACTGTCATTTATTGATGCAATGTTAATGTACTTAAGTAAGTAATTTTGACGTCATTTGTATACAATTTATATAAATGTAAAGTTCATCCAAAATAGAAATACAACGCGAACTTAATTTTAAAAGTTCAGAAATGGCAAGTACAGAATTTGCCATATTTTAATTTTATCCTTTGCATAGGTGAATTAATATGAAAAATAAATAGCCTTTTTTATTTAGCGGAATATTATGTAGCTTATATTCGTAATTTTCGAAAGTTGCACATATTTAAATAAAAGAGTACCAGCAGAGCAAAATAATAATAATAATCTCGTAAGATATATTTATAAATATTATTTTGAAACTTTGCTGCTAAAATCCATTAACAAAAGATGGTATTAAACTTCAGTTGCATTTGGTTTATTTATAAATAAACATAAATTTTTGTAATTATAATTTCATACTTAGAACGATAAGTTTGATGCTTTTATAATTTCAATCCCGAACTATTAATCTTTCGGGTAATTTTCAATAAGTTATGAAATAGTAACATTACATTATTTTGATAAATCAAAGCAAATAATTTGACAAATATACCATATTACTTCTTGCGTAATCAAAAATTATTTTCACTTAATAAAATAATTTTCCTCCAAAAATCTGGAAAACTTTAAGAAAAAATTAAAAATTGTTTTCTTTTTGTTTTCAAAATAAAATAAAAAACTCTACTTGCATTTTATATTGAAGCTAATGACGTTCGTAAGAATTTTTAATTTGTTGTAAAAACTTATAATTTTCTATGATATTTTTCTACATTACAAATTATGAATACAAGAAGTAATTTAAAATGAAGTAGAATAGCTTAATGTTGCTTTGCTACAAAACTGTAAGAGGCTTTTATATTACAAAATTCATAAATTGCATCGATTATTTTTTCCTTAAAATTTTTTTTGTCTTTGTTTTTAATGTTGAGTGCTTTTCTTTTCATCAAAAGATGAGTAAAATTAAAAAGGATTCATTATTCAGTAATGTGATTATATAAGTCACAAAATTGTGCATAACTTTTTTTTCAATGTTAATTCAATGAAAAAAGAAAAAGAAATAATTACATAATAATTCGAATTTGAGATTTCAATTTTTTTCATTTTAAAAATAAGTAATGTATTGCATTGAATGAAAAAAGATACTTTTCTTAATATCAAATATATTTATATTAAGAGTCTCATTGAATTCTTATCAAATAAAATATATCGATGCCGATATCCAATCTTTAAAGCAGTTGTCATCGATTAAGTGAAGCTTGAATGATAATCATAAATCAGTAATTTACATGGAGCTGATGAAAAGATTTGAATTTTGAGGTGTTAGTTGAAACTGCAATGGCTCGATTATATCTTATTTTTAGACTCCATTCAATGAATCGATTAAACTGATAAATTGATATAAATATATTCTTATTTATCGTTCTTCTTTTTCGTTTTTTTATCTACCCTTCAAGAGTTAGTTATTAAAAAAAAAATAAGAATTGACGATTCCTCTCAAATTATATATTTGCTTTTAAATTTTAAATCGGTTTTAACTTTAAGAATTTCTTTTTGATCATAAAACTGGCAGGTTTTAAAATTAGTTTTATAAGATTGATAGGAATAAAATTTTAACAAAAATCATGTCCAGTCACATAATTATAAAAAAAAAAATTATAAGGGAATGTATTTATCTTAATCTTCAAGTTTTTCTTCAATGAATTATTATTTTTATATATACATGTACACTAAGGATGCAATAGTTTTTAAAAAATCAATTGTGAATAAATGTTTCATCACAGTTTAAGGAAGAACATTATAGAAATTTGAAAGAAGAAGGGAGAAGTTAGGAGAAAGTTTGTTATAGAACTATAATCTATTCCTTTTGTCCACTCTTCAAATTAAAACTAGTTACTGGTGTTTTGTTTTGAATTCTTATATTCTAAAGATATAAAATTAAAAACGGTATTTCGCATTAAGAAAACGTAAAATGCTTAAACATAAGTTGGGCTTTTTTCAAAATATTTTCAAAATAAATTAGGCGTAAAGATCAGAATTTCTCTTTCACAATATACTGCATAAACTGGGCTATTTTTCCAAAAATAAATACGATAAATGAAAGCTATATATAAATTAAAATAACTCAATGCACAGCTAAATTTTAAATCATCTTTTGTTTATATATACATTTACTTCAATGACGTAATTTTCAAAAGCATTAAATTATATCATATTATGTAAGAATTTTTATAACGGCTTTATGCTTGTTGGTTAATTCAAATTTTATAATTAGATCTCTTGAAGCCAGATCGAGATGGCCCACTTCTTTTTGGGTGCAAAAAGTTAATCTGAAGCATCCTCAAATAGAAAATGATTGCCTCTATTGAATTCTATGAAATTTGCATTGCCTCTTTTTCATTTATCTATGCAGTCCTTATTTCTAAGTTAATTTATTCTAAAATCATTATTTCTAGTTTACTAAAGAAATTCGAATATGTAAATTTCCGCAAAATAAGATCAATAGATGAAGCCACATATATGAATCCAATGATTATTTTTCATAAATTATAAATGTTAAGTTCTAACTCTCCCTCTCTAGGTTTCGGCAACAGCCCTCGTATTGCGTCTAGTGCCAAAACCAATGAATCATAATCAATCGATCAATCTCTCTAGGTTTACGTTTCCTCAATGCGCCTGAATCCAAGTTTTGGTAAATAAAAATTCTCTCTTCAAACTATTTGCGAGTGGGTTTAACCACATCGTCGCTTATATTGTATATCTCCTAAATCCATTCTTTATACTTCTTAAATCAATCTAAACTTGTAAATAACATTTTATTTGATTGGAAAGAGAAATGGAAATATTATATTAATCTGGAGATTTTAGTTGCAGAAAAATCAGCGAATAATATCCAACATTACTGATGAAATAGAGCATATTATACATTTTTATTAATTTCAGATATTTTTCGATGTCTTATTGTATTTGCGCTTCGAACATTTTCTTTAAAATCTAAAATTATTGCCCAAATCTATTTTTAGATCAATAAATTTGAATCACATGCGTGCAGACACACACACACACACACCACACATCATACGCAACAAAAACTAATATATATATATGTATATATGTATATATAAATATTGATGTATATAATATTATGTGTGACTAAAAATATGTCAAGAAAGAAAACATCAAACATTACATTCATAATTGATTGCAGATAAATCTCAGTAATTATAAAACTGATATACTAAAGAAAGATTAAATGCTATATGATTAGACAAAAATATGTACATAATAATAACCAAAGTACATAGATTATACAATAAAACACTGCAATATTGGAAAAATGAATAAAAATAAAAAGCATAAAATTAATAATAAAAGAAGAACACTACACGTATTATAAATAAATTTCTAAAATAAATTGAATAAAGATGAAAAGTTAGTCATCACAAATACCAGAATATTATCAAAGAGGATAAAGAAATTTGAGATGCCAATAACATTTTTGAAAAAAAGAGATCGGAATATAATAATTAGTGTTGCAATAGGCTACATCACTATTTAATGCTAGATTGATTCACAGAACTAAAGAAGCTAAAACTATCCCCAAGAATTATATTATTGAAGAAGAAATAAACGGTTAATAAAACCTAAGATACAATTGAACAGAAATCAACAAATAAACTCTACTGCTTGAAATCATATTTAAAGAAAGTGAACAAACAATCCTAGAAAATGGAAAAAGATTTATACATATGATCGAAATATGGAAAAATTATTATAGGATTAGTCAGAAAAACGTACCAAATAATTAAAAACTTACTTGATCAGAGCAAAAATGATTCAATGACCAAACAGGCCAGATTTAATTCCCACGCTAAAAACGAAATGATTATTCAAGACATTAACACAATCTACCAAAATAATGTCAAATACCAAGAAGAATTACAAGTATTTCACATGTTATAATGTTCTTAAAGAACAAAATTAGAAGAAAAATAATAAATAAAAATGACGACTAAATATTTTATTTTTAAAAAGAAACAATTTTCGAAATAACACACACACACACACACACACACATATATATATATATATACTAAGAAATAACTGAAAAATGGATACATTCCACGTGTTAATTGATCCCTCACTTACATTAATGCTCTAAATGGACAGCTATTAAATTTATTTACTTTCACAGGCTATAAATTGAAGACTCCTCAATGTGTAGAGAAGTACAATTCAATCTGCTGTTTTCAGTAATTGACGGCCTGAAATGTCAAAGAAACACTGGGAGAAATGTATATCTTTGATAGTAATTTGTAGAGAAGTTTAAGAATAAGTAAAACATTAATATTGTCAACTCGATTAATTCTTAGCAATAACTAAGACTTTACGATATCCAGATAAATGAATTAAACATATACTCTGCTGGGTCACTTCAACCTATGGTTCCTGAAACCAATCAAATTTACAATAATAGCTGTCAATGCATAACAAAATCATTACATAAAATCGTAACTGCAATAATCAAAATCATATTAATAAATCATGGCTGCAATAATCAAAATCTTAAATTTATATAATATCTCAATTAATTTTCTAGTAATAATTAAAACTGTACAGTACTACTTCTCCGATATACCTTCAATTTACCTAATTTATTCTATAGTAATTATTTTATTACTTTCTCTAGAGTAGCAATTTTTGACTACGCAATTTAATTTTATGAAGGTTACTTATTCTGAAGAGATAATTATTATTTCCAAAAATTACATTTGTGTTTTGCTCTCACTTTTTCTAAAGCCCTATCTTCCTTTGTTTCAAGGGTCTCTAAAGATTTCTTCACCCTAAATGTTAAAAATATAAATAAAGAATAACCTTTTGCTTAACTCAAGAGCAAGAGGCTATGAGATAGAAATTTTTTCTGACACGTTCACGTGCGAAATAAAAGAAACGGATCACCAAATAAGGGAGCTTACTGGAATTTAGTGATGAGATGAATATACTGGTCACGATACCATTCTCGAATTTTGGTTTCTCATCAACAGATTGAGAAAAACCATAACGATCCTGCATGAAAAAATTGATTAGTCAATGAAAGGTACTTGACTAGTCTATCACCCCATATAGTGATTGGATTTTGATTGCAATAAGGTTTATACTTTTAAGCCACGAGGAACACTGCATGAAAACGTTCAATTTGACAGAGTTTACGCAGCTAAAAGAATCTGATCTCCTCAGCCATTGGAGAGAAGAATCTAGCTTTGAGGACTACTTAATATTAACCTAAATACGTTATCGCTTTATACTGACTCAAGCGAGAGGTTTTCTCTGAGAGGATTACGGAGAGTCACGGCACTTAAAGAGAGGGTGAGAGATTCTCTCTCCTCCTCCCGTCCATGGAAAAATATTTCCAGTCATCCGTTTAACAGTTTACGAGGGAGTCCGATCCGAGGATAATACAGTTCGCTCAGGATATTGAGAGAAAGTTTCAAGTTAGGTCATTGTTTTCGCAATCCGTCGGTAATCATTGAACAAAGCCTTCCTGGAGGACTTCAGGTAAAGGAGGTTCAATCCCATTCAGGTGAGTACTTAATTACGGGTTCGTGTAGAACTGCCTCCCCTTCGTACAAGTGCCGCTTTACTGAATGAATTACAGGACTTGTGCCTGTAGGATATTAATCTGACAGAAGGGGTGGAGTCGCCGATGAGTACAATCCTTCCGCTTCCCCCTTAACCGTTCCTTGGAGGGTATGGGTGGCAAAACATCTTCCAGTGCGCACGGGCCAATACACGTGGCAATGAGATTAAGAAAACCATTCAGCATCTGACGATGGAATTTATCAAGATCTAAGAACACCCACAAGTTAGGATTTAGTTACTAAATCCGGCAAAGAAATAAAGATAGTATCTCAATGCAGTAAATTTAACATCGCAGGAGGAGAAATGGAAGATGCATTCAACTTTCAAGAATGTGTCTGGTTAGCAGATATCATAAAAGCAAAAAGGGTTATTAGCCTTTTTATATCAGATTTGATACTTAAAACTGCTCTGAAATCTTATTGATATTGATTCATCAGTGATTATGAAAAAAATACTAAGTACAGGTTGGATGAATTAGAAAAGAAATAATAATTTTAAAAGTTGTAATAATAATTTACTTCAGTAAAAGCGTATAATGTTCTACAAAACAAATAAATTTCTACATGGAAAACATTTAGGCAAAATAAAATGAAATAAAATAAAAGAGGCTTAAGAAAGTAAAAAGGCTTCATTTTTATAAAAAAAAACACAACAAATATTTTTTTTCTTTGAAGACATGTTAAATTTTCATTAACGCTTTTTTTTCACATCTCTCATCACATTGTAAATTTCTTTACTTACAGGCATATCTCTCACTTGTGTTTTAGATGATATTTTGTTTGATGCTTTTATTTATAATAAAATGTTAATGCAATTTGTTACTATTTCATAAATATTGAGAAACGAGGAAGTATTTTCTTTATTGAAGAAAACCTAAAATTCATAGAAAATAATTCAAAACACATTTGAAGCTTCCTAAGTAAATAGTCGCTAATTGATCCCTATAATATTTTTAATTTCCTCAAATATTTTCTTCGGAATAAAACTAATTAATTGAAAGCAATTTATAAGCTTAAAATTCAATATTTTATAGATTTCTATGATCACTCCAACAGGGAAAATTACTTTTTTAGTAATGAATGTGTTTGCGTTTAGTAAAATAGTAGATTTCATAACAGTAGATGTAAATGATAATAGGTACAATAATCGTAATAAGTTTCTAGTAGTAAAAAGTTTCCATATATATATATATATATATATATATATATATATATATATATATATATATATATATATATATACTCTCTCTATATACCTATATAATAATATGTATGTATGTATGTATAATTACAGATCTGTCATCAAGCAGTTAAAACTAAGAGTTTCACTTTGACTTAAATTTTACCCAGTAAATTCAGAACTAACTTTGTTTTCGTAACAATTGATAGTTTCTTTTCTGTTTTCAATTATTATCTGCTCCCATTAGCTTAAACTCTCTCAAAACAGAATCCTCCACAAAAGAGTGTGTATCTACATTTCCCTCATTCGAAGCTCCGGATACACTCACATGATAAACTGAAGATTGGCCCAACAAGCTGAGAAGGAAATTATCTCGAGTGATGAAGTATCGACAGTGACAGATCCTGCTCTTTTTCTTGAGATATGTGGGCCTCCTGACATCAGCCCACCCCACAAATCTTTCGGCGAAACCGTATCCCCCTCCCTCCCCCTTCGAAATCTGCCTTTCAAACGGAAAGTCCAAAGTGATTGCTAAACCAGTAGTTGTTGATCGTACCTCTCTCTCTCCGTGCTTCCCCTCCCTCCACTTACTAGCCTTTCTCCTGTCTTATTTCTGTTTTTGTTGTCTTGGATTGGGGAAGAAAAGGGATATGTATATCAGTCTTTTATGTTGATTTGATGAGTTGGTAAATAGGCATTGTGTACGCCTAGGTATTCTGAACTACGATTAATGGTTGAGCTAGATTGGTCTGTTTCCTGTTTTTTAAGAAATATAAGTGTTGTATGAGTAATCCATACTGACAAACATGTTTTCTTGCATTTATATTCGCTTAAATTTTCTTCAAGAGGAGTATGGCAAAAAAAATTATAAAAAAATTTTACCTTTCTTGGAAAACATTTTTCACAGAATTCAGTGAGGTGACAAATGTTTTGATTTCGATGACTTAAATTATAATCTTTAATAAACTTTATAACTGATCTGCACTTAGAAATTTTCAAAAGAATAAATTAGAAGAATACTACACGAAATTTTAAAATGTATGAGAAATTATTAAGCTTTTTTTACTGACATATTATAAATATTTAGTAAAAATTTGTTTAATTTTTAGATAAATTTGGATGTACAGTCTTATTTTGTAAGGGAAAAAAAACCCAGCTTCTTTTATGCAGATTCAATTGATAATCAGTATTGAATAAAATACTTCGTTGCCGAAAAAGAAAGAATTGATGGACTACATAGTTTCCTTTAATTTATTTTATAAGGCTTTTTCAAGTTACCAATATATGATACAATCAGTTATTCTTAACATTCAAAATACTCTAAGCTTTTACATATATGTTGTAAAACATATAATTAAAATTTTTTATCCTTGATGAGATCTGTAATTTTACTATCAATAAAGATAGCAATAATAATAAGCATTTGCTACTTTCTAATAAATTAACATGGGGGGGGGGATATTTAAGACATCTAACAACACACCTGAAAATTCAACCAGAAGAAACGTAATTATGGATTCATATGTATTACTTTTCCTAGTTATTTTAAAATAAGTTTAATAATGGATTAGGTAGATATTAATTGAAAGCTTTCTTGGTACGAATTTGATTTATTCGATTGAGTCGTCATAATTAATTTGCACATAAGAATATAATTTAGTTTAATTTTATTAACGTCGCACTAGAAGTAACGCGAAGGCTATTGGTAACGGACCTCATAATTTTGAACCTTGGTCAAGTGACGAGGACAACACCTGAGCTGGCAACCCGTCTCCTAACTTCCACACCACGCCAAATGGAGGACTTCGGGTCCCAACAGATTTAATGTGCATCAACCACGGCTACACGACGGGTCCTCAGTGGCCAACGCTCGAACCCGAGACTCAGCGAAAACTGCCGGTCACGAGTCTGAAATCATGATCACTAGGCAACCGTGGCCTAAGAATATCGTAAACATGTATGTTGTTATCCACTTCCAGTGCAAAATATATTAAGTAAATATAACAAATAGCTATCTTTTAAAAAGTCAATAAGATTATCTTTCAATTATTTATTTAATATTTATTCATCTGGAAATGTAAAATCCCAAGAATTTTTTTTTAAAAAAACCTGATCGACACTAGACACAAAATGCTTGATAAATTTTGTATGCATTGATTCCTATAGTTTTCACCGATTCCTTATATTCATATTATTTATGTGACATCCAAACTAAATGTCATTTACTTGAAAATAAAAATAAAATAAAAGCTTTTGCAAACACAGCATTTTTGCACGGCGCATCTCTCCCCAACCGTATAATTTCCTCTCAAATCTAAGCGAAACAAAATTCTCTTGGTTCGATTCAGATTTTTTCAAGTGTTTCATCTCCTCCGATGTAGACATACAAGCCTCATTGCACAGATTCCTAACGAAACCTTCATCGGTCCAGCATTTTGAGTTGTGTTTCCAGTGAAGCGTGAGGAGGAACAACGAGCCGATGAAGGTCGATGTCAAGTTACCTTCGTTTTTGTGCCAGCCGCTTTCATTTCGGGTTACTAAGATTGATCATCTGGCTAACAGAAGAGACACCGGACTAATCTGTTAACGCGCAGCAAGAGGTGATCTGCCGACAAGCTTCGGTGATTTTTATTAACTCTTACTTCATCGTGCCGAATGGTTTCCTTTTGTGGAGGTCCGTGTTTGGATAGAATGGAAGGTCCGTTTAGAGATCACTTTGGTATCATTGAATTTGTTTCAAATTGATGTAGATTATTGCGATTGAAAAGTATTCAAGTGTAAGATGGATAGGTTTTTATTATGATGTTCTTACGTAAATCGTTGATAATTATACGAAGAAGTCGGACACAAATGAAATAAGTCCTATTTATGCGAATTTTCAATAATGTTTTTTTTTTTTTCGAATATTCTTTATCAACCAATTTGATTCTCGTGAATTGCAATAATTGAAAACTATTCTCACAGACAAAAAAAAAGTCGGTTTTTTGTATCTTGCAATATGTAACAATGTGTAGAATTTTGAAATTCTTTGTTGCATTTTTAAGAAGTACTATTGTGACGATTGAAGATAATAGTTTGTTTTGTGATTCAGAATACTTTTCTCGATAGAGTTACCGAAAAGATAAAATTAATTCAAAATAGCTTAGAAATAATTAATTTATTTGAATAAGGGAATGAAATGTAGTTTAAAAAACAAAATGGTATAGCTCTGGTTTAATTTTAAATAACGAAACATGTGAATAATTTAATTTATTCTTTTTAACATTTTAAAAAAATATATCATATTCTCGTGATGTAAAGATTAAATTATAAAATTTTCTGAATGATATTTTAAAACTGGCTTCACATAATGACATCTAAACTAATTCAAACTTATAACACATTTAAAAAGAGAAAATGTTTCGGTTTTCATATACAATCGTTTGTAACTTAGATACTCGTTAATTATAATATATATTTTTTAAAATTTAGAAACTTTTTATAGATAAGTAATTTTTCGTTTTAACTTAAAACATTTAACTCTTATTTAGCCTTACAATACAGGGGCTGAAAAAAGGAACACATTTTTTGCCAGAAAAATTTGATCGACCGAGTTGTAAAAGAGAAGTATAAAATGCAATATTTCGATAGAATCGTAAAATCAGAATAAGCTAATAATGATGAAACGTTTTTCTATCTGATAAAATGCTCCAATTGTAGGTCCTATTTTTAACATTAGATAAATGTAGCCAATACAGGTAAAAGTGCATAGAACATCTGATTCAATTAACTTAAATAATGATAATTCCCATGGCAACACACAAAATTTGTAGCAGCGATTATGATATTATCAAGTACCCATTTTTCTGTGAAACATTTTAATAATATTAAAAGTTTAATTGCGAAAATTCTTCAAATGTCTGCCTTTCAATAAGTAACTAAATCGTTTTATATAATTATGTTCACTATTTAATACCTGCCTCTTATAAAATGCGATAATGTTAACGTATTTTTTTTATCTGAGTAATTAATCCGGATTTTTAAATGATATGTGTAAACAAAAAGAAAAAAAAAACAAAACATGGATTAAAATTAATATTACGAAGTTTCTTCCGTTTAAAAAATTTTAAGACCATTTTCAATAACAAACTTACAAATGATATGATAGAAAATAATTATTATTCCGATGAATATTGAAATTCATTCAAAAAATATTCGATGCTCAAAAATCGATTTCTATGTTAATCTAAATCATAATTTAGTTTGATTGTTTATTAACGTCACCCTGAGAAGTAACACGGGCCCTATAGTGACGAACCTCGTAATTTCGAACCTCGGTCAAGTGACGAGGATGGCACCTCTCTCTCCAAATCTCTACACCATACCACGGAAGGAGTAGGGACCTAGACCAGATTTAACGTGCATTAGCACAAAATATCGTTTTGATATTTAATTGAATTTAAGCTATGCTTAATTTGATTAAATCAGCATAATTTCTGAAACGATTTTTCAAGAATCCTTAAGCAGATTTTTGTATTATGTTTTTTTTTCAAAGAATTGTAGCTGTGATATCGTAAGCATTTTTTTCATTCAAATTTTTAAAATATTATTTCGAACAGACGGTAACAAAATCCTGGCCTTTCGCGTATGACAACTCATATGTACAAGTTCCATTTTCACAACAGACGACCATAAGTAGAATAGGGATTTCTAATATGTCGTATAAAAATGTGTTCTAAATTTCTCACATGGTATATAGAACAAATGATTACAGCGAGAAATGCTAATTCAAATGCTCTTCTCATCACCTGATCATGATTCAAATGCGCTTTATCTTTTATTATACCTCTCTTTATTTCGTATATTCTACTGCGACTTTTTTGAAAAAAAAAAAAAAATCAAATCTCTTACACATTATAAAAACTAAAGATAGTTAGTTTTATATTATGGAATGTAAAAATAACGATTACCTATTTTAATAAAATCTAACAGAAATTAAATAAATGCAAATAGCGTGTGAGATGTGTTTCAAAAAAGTATTGGAATCAAATAAGATATCTATAAAACTGGTTCATTTTATTTACTCTATTTTGTCCCTCAATGTGTTCCTATTAATAGTTATTTGTTACATTAAATTTTAATTTCTCTTGTTAACACAGTACTTTTAAACTTCAGTTCAACAGAAATGAACAACCAACTTCTAATTTAATTATGAAATGTGCACGTCAAAAATCGAAATTCGAGAAACAAAGCCAGACATCTCAAGACTAATTAGATTTGCGTTAAGCACCGAACAGCAACTAAACGACAACGGACCATTTCTACTCAAAGGCGAGCATCGAAAAAATATATTCCCGTTTCATTACTGGAGGCCCCTCAATTACAAGTTCCTTAACTTCCGCCGCTTAGCTTTGTGGAACAAGGAAGGCGGGAACGTTGTCTCGAGATTAATAGCTCCAAGTGCCCGTCATTCGCAAGTAGGAGTCGTCATTTTCACACGACATGAGCTGCGTTTCCAATGTTCCAAACGCGTGATTATAGTGTTCACTTTGGGTCCTCACGGTGTCGATCTTCATGGCTAAGAGGCTTTTTATGCTAATGGGTCTCAGGCGTTTGCCTCCTTTTCAGTGGAACACTCGCTGAATGTCGCGCTTGATGGTTGCAATGATGGATGGATCTGCAGCAATCGGACTTTTGATTAGCAGGTCAGAAGGATGGTTAATAGGAAGGGGAAATGGAATGCATAATGAAGCACCGAAAGATTCGAAAACAGCCGCATTTCGACAAGGTTTTCGTTTCTCTCTCTGGAGAGACCTTTTATTCGAACGAAAAGAAGAAGTTGTCACTGTTATTTTCCTCTAAATGAGGTTCGTGATGGTGGTATTTGACATTTATAGGGCTTACTCATTTTGAGTGAATGTAATTTCGTGATCTTGTTGTTTGAAATACGGCGGAATAGGCTAATTTACCTAAATTTGCACACGGAGAGAAAGCCATTTTTGGTTTTATTTCTTTTCCCCATAATTAGTGATTAATGATACTGTCAGATTTATGAATAGTTAAGAAGATATAGAATGACAGCGTACGAAAAGATTTGAAATGTGTAATCAACGTATATTTTAAAATTTTTATTATTTTTAGCATATAACACATTTTTAGGTTAAGTGATTGGAATAAAATGTGTAAAACGCTTAACATTAATAATTTTTTATAACGATAGATTAGCATAAAAAAAGTTTTCTTATAAAATAAATTACCTTTGAAGCTCAGGATAGATTGAAATAAAATTTGTAAAACAAATAATAAGAGTATTTTCTTGTGATTATGAATTTAGGTATTACTTTTTTTTTATTTTAAAAACAACATCAATAAAAGAAGATTACCAATCTGGGTAATTTAGCAGAAATTTTGTAGTAAAATTTTTATTCAGTTTAAATTGTTGAATTTTTCGAATTTTACAATTCTTCAGTTCCTGAAAAAAAAAGAAAGAAAAAGAATGCAACTTAACCCGTGCAACATTATTTTGATTAACTATGTTCTTTACTTCTTGAAACGTTTTGAACCTATTTGGTCGTTAAAGATTACAATGAATTGAAATAAAATTTTCACTATTTCGTTTCTATATTTCCGTAATGATGCATTTTTATTCTCAAGCTTCAATATTAATCATAATTATAAGTATTAATAGATATTTAAATAATATCAGAAATGTAATGTTTGATAGCACATTGATCTGTTATTGAAGTCTTTAATTAATAAATACTAATTGAAATTTAAATGGAACTAAGCTAATATAAATAAAATTTAAAAGATTTTTGCTACAGTCTTGGAACACCCTGTTCATTCTTTAAATAATCAATGACTGCAAGTTTAGTTTTATCACATATAATGACAATAAATTCGTACTGATATAAATTTATTGAATCTGTTAATTTTTTATTGATTTGTAGCTTAAGGGCATATTTCCCTGAAATGTTAGAGATCATTTTACTATCTTGAAAATATTTCAGTTATAGGTTGATTGTCAAACACCTGTCTCTCTCCCTGTGAACTTAGCTCTTTCTATTCTTATATTATTACTGAATTCTATAAAGAGCCGTTTAACTTTCAAACGAAACACTCAATTGTGCTCAATTTCTTCAAAATTGATGTGTTCTTTGCTCAGTTCAGCGCTCTGTATTTAGATATTAATATTGCAATAAAAGTTGTACATATTTTTTGTTATAAAGAGACAAAAAGAAATCTATTATTCTAAATTGAAAATTATATTTGGAGCAACAGAAATAATACACAAACTTGTAAAAATACTATTTGCTTCATTTTTCACAAAGCTGACAATTCTTAAGTTTCATATTTAAAATATATATATATATATATATATATATATATATATATATATATATATACCTCCTAAAGTGATGAATAAACTTTTTCTGAGTTAACAAAGCGCTGATCCGTAACAGTTTAAAGTTTGTATTTTTAGCTCGTTCAAATATTGATCATTTGTGGAAGGTTAATATCTCAATCACTTAGTCTTGTTTTTTATAGATAGTTTTTAAATTGGCTTAAATAAGTGCAGCCATAGAGTGGAACTAATGAGCTTTTAAAGAGTTGAATACTTAATTTTTTTTTATTTGTGTATTCAATCATCAACAATTCCAACAAAATTAAGCTTCAAAAAAACCACTATGATGTTTTTTCAACAGTAAAACAAAAAAACAAAAACAAAAAATCCATGTTCATTTTCATTTTCTTCTTTTCCATGTTTTTCGGAAATCACCTGCACTTCTTATTCATAAAAATCAGCAATTGAAATAAAAAGAATAAATGTATATGAGATAATTTAAAAAAAATTATAAGGTATTTTTTTTTTTCAAATTTCCATTGAAAGCATGAGAAATCTCCACACAGGCTTATATTATTCATTTTTAAAATTTAAAAAAGAATCCGTTTCTTATTTACAAGATTTTAAATACTTAGAAATGTCACTTTAATCGGCAATCAAGATCACTGGCCTCATTTCTGGAAACATTCGACCTCTAATTCGATATAAAATAATCATGCAGAATAATGGAAGCTACCATATGTTTAAATCAAGAATTCCCTTTGTAGGTGTGGAAGTTAAGAGATTGTGGTATCAGTTCAGGTATCAGCCTCGTCACTTGTCTCTTGCTCAGAAATAGAAACTTAGTTATCCCTATATATAGGCCTGCGCAGCGAGAAAGTAAATAAAGTAGAAAGAATAATACAAATTCAAAACAACCAAGTCACTCGTGCTAAAGTTTAAAAAATTTACAAAGTCAGTCCTAATGAGCTTTCCTCAGGTAAACTGCCCAAATATTTTCAAAATTGTCCGCAATAAGGTCACATTGTAAATTTTTTAATATCTTTCTCTCAGGAAAAATTTAAGAACTCGATTATGTACAATGATAATATTCAGTAAAAGAATATAAAAGCACAAATTGTTCTTTTTTCACTATTCTTTTGCCAAAACTGACACGTTAAAAACTGCAAATAAAATACAATACCAAGTTTTTTTTTTAAAAGAATCTTACATACATATATAAAATTTTTGTTTTATTAGAAAAAAAATCGGACTACTTACTTATCATAAAAGTGGAACAAATGTTTTGATTGCTGCCGATTAAAGTTGAATAAGCACTTTTTTTAAGAAAAAGAATCGGGCTTTTAAAGAGCAAATTTTTTCAAACTAATCATATTGTATGATTTCCAAACATCATATGCCAAAGTTGAGAAGAATGACATCGATCAATATTAACTAAAGCTGTACAAAAAAATAATTAAATAACATTTACAAGAAACTGAAGGAAATGAATAAAAAATAATGGTTCTTTTAGCAACAACTGATAGTGGTTTGATTTAATTTAAATTTAGAGTAAATGATTATGACATTATTTGATTTTCATTTATTAAAGTGAAGCCGTTGTGATTCGATGGAAAAAAAGCTGCAAATTCAACATGGGATTTTTTCTGACTCTTCCATTTTAATTATTTAAAGTATACATCTCAATATTCCTTAAAATAAACATCAAATTTGTGTCTTTTTACTTTTTCATGTTTCTCAAAAGTGGATTATTTTCCTTATAAAATTATTCAAATCAGTGTATCCTACTGTCCATTCCACATTTATACATTTGTGTTCGTGTGTGTAACATTTACACGCACGCACACACACACCACACACACACACACACACACACACACACACACATATATATATATATATACACATACATACATATAAATAGATCTATCTGTCTCTCTTTCTCTCTCTCTCTCTCTCTCCATGTAATATTTCTACACAAATTCAATAATTTAAAATTAATTTGACAAAACTTTATATTGCTTGGAATTGAGTTTCATTTTACATATTTCCTGAGTTCTGTATAAGTCCTTTATGTTTCTAGTTTATATATATATATATATATATATATATATATATACACTAATTGCTTGCTGTGTATTAAATTTGCTAGTAGTATGTGAAGGGGAAAATAAAGATAAAAATATTTTGAAATCATTTGAAAAATGTAAATCATTATATTCATACTAAACAGTAGCAGCACTCAGATTATGCTGATTACAGTGCATAATCTGTAATGTATAATTCGTTAAAATCCATTTAATACTCGCTGAGAATATTAAAATGAACTTTTTCAATGATCGAGTGTACTGTGACATATTCAATTTTTAAAAACAAACGATTGTGATTCTTTTTTTAAGATATTATCTGTCCAACTTATAAAGGCAGACGATTTAATTTAATGTGATACTTTTTTTTAAGATTTATCTGTTCGACTTTTAAAGGCAGACGATTTAATCTAATTTGATACTTTATTTAAGACATTACCTATTCTACTTTTAAAAGCAGACGATTTAAACTTAAAGTGATACCTTTTGCAATATTCTTTATTAAGATATATTTTTTTGGCAACACCAGATCATAGTTTAGATTTTAGATAATTTACTGGCAACGGATATGAAATTTAGTATTGAGTTGGGTTCCAAGAGGTAAAGACGGACGTTGAAAAAGTGGTGCTTGTGTAAAATTGTGTCTTGAATTTATGCTTGAAAAGATGTGCGCAAATAAATGTGATGTCCTGAAAACAAGTCATTTTTATTAATAGTCTTCAATACAGTACAGTACCGAATGCATTATAACCCTACCGAAATTTCTTAACAATTCAAGTATTTGCGTCCTGTTTATATCTTTAGTAATTATATCTTAATAGATTAATGTATTTTCCTAAATCTCATCTTCACTTATTAATATTAAGAGGATAGTGAAAAAATAAGAAATATGCAATAACTCAGTGCTATTTTGAAGCTGTATTACTGCTTAAATGCAATTACATAATCTCAAATTATTACGTCATTCATCACTATAGTCAAGGAAACTCTTAAATACATCGCGAAAGAATCTACTTAAAGGTGAGCTTTTCATAAGCCACAGTGGTGATTTTTTAGAGTCATATTTGAGTTTGATTATTATTAAACTCTAGTGTGATATTGTCAGATGTTTTCCAAATGATTTATTTTTATTTCGACGATGTCAAACCTACGTGCGATATTTGATCATGAAAATTATATTGGGAGTATTGCTGAGTCTATTTTTAACAGTGTAATTAATTTGACACTATTATAAAATTATTTATATACGTAATATAGTAAGCTTATAAATTGCGTTCATACATGAATTATGCTTTATTACATTTATATGACATTGTAATATCATTACTTTTGGTGTTATGTTTCCGTTCTTTAAATAGAAGACTATGATCATGCGTTATACAATGCGTACATGCAACATGACTCTTTTGAATGAATATTTTCCTCCATTAAAATTTTTCTTTGATATGTGATTTTTTTATATCCTTAAACGTGAATTTTCAATACAATGAAAAACTGAAATCAAAATAATTTTTGGAGGTATTTAAATTGAATAAAAGCGTTAATTTGTTGAAAATGTTACCTTATTGAAAATAATTGTTTTGATTTAACTGATTTACTGTTATTGAATTCAGACTAACTTAACAAAATACGTGTTTATTTAAAAATACTTAATCATTTTGAAAGGTATTATTTCATTTCAAAGCTATTCCAGTTCGTAAAGAAGCCATTTTGTTCCGATGATGCTATGGGAGTTCATATTAACACAGAAAGACAAAATAATAATAATAATAAAGATCTATGCAAAATTTTGCAAAGAACAGATTTAGCCACCAAAGGTGCGCTTTTTTTTTATAATTTTAATTAAATTACTCAAACATAAGAATTAAAGTAAACGATGAAATATCGAGAAATGGACAATAGTAAACTTTTTTGATATTAAAATTAAAGCAAACGATAAATTATTACATTGAATATATTGAAGCAAAATGTATTTAAAAATAAAGCAAACTATAAATTATTAAATTGAATATTATATCAGCTACATGCAATTAAAATTAAAACAAACGATAAATTATTAAATTGATTATACTTAAGCTAAATGTAATTAAAATTGAAGCAAAAGATAAGAAATTGGAAAGTGATCTGGTATGCCAAAAGTGATCCACTTAAAACAATAATCTCTTAGGTGGCTAATAATAGTAAATCAATATTAAAATCATTTGACCCCAAAACAGTCCAAGATGGAAGCCAAACTAAAAAGAAGTAGTTTGAAATTCTCGAGGTAAAAAAAACTGCTGCCTTATTGCTTAAAATTCTGAATAATGCTATTTATTTTCAGTAATATCTTGATTCCAGTTTATATATGATTTGAGATAGTATATAAATCGATAAATAAATAAAATACTTAATTTTTATATTTGTTTCCCTTCAATCCAATAAAAAAAAATTGGGTCGAAACATATTACGACATATTTTTGAAAATTGAGTTCATTAGTGGTGAAAGCCGGTATCAGACATATATTGCATATATTTTATTTCTATCCAATAAAAAATTCAGGAGAAATTTATTATGACGCATGTTTGAAAAGTAAATTCGTTACTGGTGAAAGCAGTCATCAAAAATATGCGCAAAAACAAGATAAATTTTCGAAAAGTTGTCAGGTACGACATTTATAGTGTATAGAAATCAATATCCCCTTGAAAAGGCAATATTTCAAGTTCACAAAAGATGTCAAACCCATTCAAATTACTGAAAACACGGGCAAAGTAGTATCCGTTTCTGTGATAAAAAACGGAATGAATTAACGATTATGAAATGATCTCTCTCTGACATGTCTATTAGAAGAGGATATTTTAAATAAATTTATATTTAACTTTAATGCGGAGATTGTTTCAATTTATTATATTGATAAATAGTCTCCTTAGCATCTGTCATATTTTAAACTCGTTTTTTTTAAAAAAAAAAAACGGCAGTTAGACTTTCGACTCATAAAAAAAAAAATTCAGTGCTTGTTAATATGACCTACAGTTTTATTGTTGAATGACTTTCATTCATTGATAAAATTTATATTTATCATTCGGAATAAAAGAATATTTTTTGAAAAATAAATTTTAATAACAAAATTAATCTTATATTTAAGCTGCTTCACCCGTAAGTTAAGAATAAGTATTTAAAAAATAATTTAACAAACCATATTACTTTTAAAGACAATAATGGAAAAAAGAAGATAATAATAAATAAAAACATTGAAATCGCATTGCGGATCATGGAATTCGATTTCAGTTATTTTATGTATTTTGAGCTCTTAAGAAAGTATTTCAATTTTTTTCCCTTTATGAATCTCCAATAGATCACAATTACAAAGCTACATAAAAAAAGACGTCTGCGAATAATCCTTCCCTTTTTAAACAAACAGAACTCATCAGTCTCGACAAACTGGTCGGTAAGTTCACCCTAGCGTGAAGTTATTTTACTGAAAAAAGAAATGTCATATTTGGGAAGAAAAAAACTTTTTCTCACTAACCTGTTTCTTCTTCTTTTCTTTCCTTTGTTAACAACCCCCGTAACCTGACGCACCACACACCTCAACCAAGAATGATAGTGAAAAAAAAAAAATTGCTGTACGAAAAAATAAGAAAAGTTCCAGCTACTAAGGATTTGAAGAAGACAAATTGAAAACGACCGCTATTGGGCCTGCTTCAGAGAACTTACTAATTTTGCCGGTATATAATCAAACCAGAAAGATCCTCACGATTCTCGTATTTCTTTTGGCGAGTTTTTTCTTTCTTCCTTTTTCAATCTCCTCCCCTGTTCTTTCCATTCTTTCTAGAAGATCTGTTATTTCCACGGCGTGCGACTGCAGTTCAAGTCTTGAAATTGGTATCATATCTTGTCTTAAAGAGGCTAGGTAATTTTGACTGATCAGATTATTGGGTATCTGTAAATAAGACACGTATTTATGATCGAATGAGGATTTCTTTCACTTTTATTTTTCTTCTTCATGAAATTTCGAATGAAGTTTTATTTTTCTGTCTTTTCAAATTTATGGTCTTATTTTGCGAATTTATTCAATAAAAAATTGAATGCACAGGATTTTCAAGACCTTAGTTTATGATGGTGAGTTATTCGTGATTTTCTCTTCACTAACCTCGGGGACTTTATAATTATATGAATTGCATACATTACAATTTCTTCTCAACCAAAATGAAATGAAATGAGGTAATTTTCATGAAGATAGAAAAAAAAAGAGAATTGAATCAGCGATATTTAAATAAAACAGAATTTAACGGAAGATGAAGGGAGATAAAGAATAACGTCAAGCTAATAATTATTAGTAAATTAGTTTGAAATATCGCAATTAGTCTTTTGAATAGAAGTTATTATTGCTCTTAGTATTAAGTTACTAAGTTACTGTTACTGAGAATTGTTGGAATCAGAACGAGATATTTGGTTAGCTAAAATTTCATATTTAAATCCTAATCTATGATTTATGAGTTAAGTGGGATTCTAGAGAGAGCAACCTCATCTATTCATCAGAGATTTTAAAAAAAGCATATTATCTTGTTCTTACGTACCTTCAATTGAAGTCTAGTAATTATTGACCGGTATATTAGACTGAAGGAAGGCTGTAGAATTAAATAATGAAGAACGGGCGTTGCAGATTCTTTAAAGTGTATTTTCTGTGGAGTAATTGCTGAATTATATTTATATATATATGAAAAAAAAATTTCACGTTTTACATTTTAATTTTTAAAGATCATCAACAAAAAATATGCGTATTAAAACAAAGACGCTAATAGATAAGTTTAAATTATTCATCGTAGTGATGAATGAATATGTGCAAGAAAAAAAACGTTGAATTGTTTTAGATGCTATAAATGTATGCCAATTGCATTATGAATGAAATGTATGAAATCCATCCCTTTTACATACTTTAAGAAAAAGATAATTAATACATTATAAAGCAATACATTTTAACTCTTTAAGGAACAGCAAAAAATAATTAATGATTAATATTTTAAATTATCATTGAAATTAATACGATACGTCAAAAAGAAAGCTAAATAAGTAAAGTAATTGGTTCAAAAACATTTTTCTTTAAAAAAAATGCCAGCAGTAAGTTTATTAAAGTGTGTAATTGATATGTTATGATCATTAATTAAAAGAATATTTTCTTATAGAAAAAATTTCTTTCGAATAGTCAAAGAAGTATTCTAATTATTTAATCCTTACAAATTCAGAAATAAGTCCTAATAAATATATTGTTTTTAGACAAATTAAGATGTTTTTAAATTTAAAAGACTAATAATTCGAATATAAAATTATCAAAATTTAAATCCCTCGAGTAAAAATTCTGATTTTTAAAAACTTATAGAATGATTTCATTTCACTTAAAGTTGAAAGCAAAAAATTCTATATAATTCAAGGAGTAAAAAAAAAAAGGGGGGGGGGGAATCACCCAAGTTTTTTTTTTCTTCTTTTGATAACTCATAATTGTCCGATAGACTTTTTTCAATAGTCTTCTCTTTCGAATGCGTGAAAAATAATTTAAATTGAAAAGTGTTGTTGTTTAATATATGGCACTTTCCTACTTTATAAATTGACATAAGTAAATAAAAAACATTTTAAAATGAAACTTTTATTTAAAGATGGACGGTAAGGTATAAAAATATTTTTTTAGCTATAAAATAATATACTATTCATAAAAGCTTCATGCGTTGTAATTTATTTGATAATTAAGTACCGTAGCTACCTAGCTTTATAAATTATACATTAATTTACATTTAAACAAATTATTTTCCTACTCTTTTAGTCCATCTTTAAATAAAAACTTGATTTAAATATGTTTCCCCCCCCCCATAATTGTTTTTTTCTTTTGGGCTAGGAAATTTAAAACTAAAAAGCAATTACTAAAGCTGTACGTGTGTACAAAATCTTAGCTCAATTGGACATTCCTAAGAGCAAGGCCCAAGCTCCTCGAACTCCTTTAAGTTCATCTTTTTGAATGATTAATTTATTGTTTATTAACGTCGCATTTATTAACAGAAATTAATAGAAATGATTATTGAAACATTCTACTAACATGTCGAGAAGTAAATATTACTAGAATAATACTGTACTTATAATAGAATTATATAAAATAATAACAGAATTATAAAAGAATACCTTATTATTATTGAAGCGTTTTATTTCCTACAAAATGTTCTAAGCGTTATTTTTAATATATCCAGAGATTAGAGTTTCGTCTGCCTTGTAATTTTGAGCCACTGGCAAGTGATGGCGTTGATACGCGAGGAGGCACCCCACTTTCCGTACCAACATAAGGATTTTGGTCTCGACAAATTTAAAGCTCATCAGCTCTTCTGTATGAGTCTTTAGTGGAGTCAGGACTCGGCACGCGCGGTTCAACTCAAACATTGCCAACCACTAGCTCGATGCCATTCCCACTTAGCTACGCAGCCATCATATCCTGAGTTTTAACCTTTTTTTTTTTATTAAAATATGAACTTTGCAATTTGATTGATTGATTGTTTATAAACGTTTTCCCGAGACCTCGTAATTTTGACTGTCGGTAGAATGACGAGGACTCGGGACCTCAACAGATCTAACGTGCACCATCTGCGCTATACGGTGGGACTTTAGTGACATCAAGGCTTGAACCCACGATTCGTCGAAAACAACACCGACCATGAGTCCGCGATCATGACCACTAGGCTACCGCGGTCACTATGAAGTTTTCAAAAAAGCTTTTACATAGTTTCCATTTTAGCTTGTTTAAGTGTGAAAATGCACTAAACGATTTGTATATTGCATAAATGTTTTTTTAAAGGTTTGCTGTTTTCACAAAAAAAAAAAAAAAAACATAGTTAAAGATGATTAACCAAACTTTTGTTTCTCATGTAAAGAATTTTTTTTAGTTTTCTTATGATAACAAAATACACAGATACCTTGAACGAGAGAAAATTTTTCGTGTTAGCCTTTTCACCTAATTCGAGAAATGCTTTCCGTTGTTATTGAACCATTATAATCTTCTTATATGATTAAAAGAAACTCCTGTAATATTTATTTTAAACAATAAAAAGGAAATAAAATTTCTCTGATGAACGTTATTTGCTATTATAACTGCTACTCATATAAATTTCCACAAGAATTTTGAATACTTACCCATATGGGTTTGCAAATTTAAAAAATTTCCAAACGAGTTCGATGATCAATTTATCACTTATGGCGTAACAAGGTTACTTTATCAATCTTAAGACATTGCGAAAATACGAAAACAAAACAAGAGAAAAAAATGTGATAATTTAAGATTAGCGCATTTAAGAAAACCATTTACGGTAAAAGCTCTATAAATCATATCATGCACACATGCAATTGAATCAGCGATAACTATGCCATTAAACGTCAACGAGCATTTCTTGATTTATATCCCTACTCGATAAAAGGAGTCATAAAATAGCTAAGGGAATGGTAGTTTCTTTTACGAATATTTTGCTTTTCCGTCACCTGACGTGTTGGAGGCAACTTTTGGGGATAATTTCAACTTCTTATCCGGCCGCAAGTAGGTGTAGGTATCGTACCGGAAAAGGAGAGTTTCTTCTATTTCAGGACCGTAAATTGATTATTGAGCAAAAGTAGAATTATACGAAATAAAAAAAAGCCATTTTCTAAAGGATTTATTAAATACCTGGCATTTTTGGAGCCGTGGATCATTAGTGTTTTTATGTTTTTTACGGGAATGACAGGTATGAAAAGGCAAAGCATTGATTTAAATTATTTTAATAAATTTATACATGTTCCTTACAATCTTTAATATACCAGTAAACACATTACAATACTATATTGAAATTCTCATTAATACATATAAGGTTTGCTAATATTAATATTTTATTGATATTAGTAGAAATTATGCATATAGCCTCCTTTTTTTGTAAATTTATATGGTTTTAATTTTATATTTTAGCTATGTACTATAGCTAGGAAGAAAAGAGAGATAAATGTCCTTACGTTCAGAGCTTGAATATCTAAGAACTGACTCACTTTAGGTGTAATAAATATAATTGTATAACAATAAAAAAAAAGTTTTGTATATTTATATCACCTTGAAAACTTATTTGTTTTTACTTCGAAAACCTCTTCTATGAATACGTGAGAAAATACCGTTAGCCAATCCGTTACTTCTAAAAACACAGATGTTGAAATTCTAAACAGTCGAATAGAAAAACAACACATCTGAGTGATGCCACTACGAATTCAATAAAAAGGCGACAAAATTCTCGCTGTCTTTTGTTTTCTGTTTAACACACTTATATCTCCAGTGAAAGCGTTATGGGAGCTTGCAGATGTTTACAAGAGACTAGTTCTGTTCAGCCTATCATTCTCTTTACCATCCCGTGTGATTTTAAACACCCCTTGTGCTTGCAATTCCCTCATGCGGAAAGCGGAGACCACCCAAAACACAGAATTGAATAAAAGATCTCAACCTTCTCTGGGAAAGAACGTTCCAAAAATCACTGTTCTTTTTGTTTGTGCGAAAAACATCGTGTCCCTTTCCGGTCATTGATACGTAACATCCGCTTAAATAGCTGTAATTAAAGTTGAAGCTTGTCCAGTTTTTACAACTCATGTAGATCATTAGGCATCGATTCTCTCTGTCCTTTTTTTAAGGATCTTTGTGTAATGTTATTCTCGTGTAACCATAATGCAAGTGGGAAAAAAAGATATATTTTCCAAAACTTCACTGCGCGTTAATTAAGAAGCTTAAGACCATAAAATATGAGCAGATCTAAGTAATTTTATTTACAACGTTAAGGACTTAGATGGAGTGAGGCATGTCATACCCAACAAATTGAATTTTGTCATGCGTCGGATGAATATGGAAAAAACTGCGAGGTCAGTTTTACAGATGAATTATCACTGTGTTGACAAGAAGATGAGATGTTATTGGCCTCCGAATTTTTTCATTAAGGATTATTTTTTACACATATAAATCACTAACTGCGTAAGTAAAATGCAGAATTTTTTGAGGCATCATATATCTCCCCCCCCTTGATCTCGTAATTTCCGTTACAACTCGTGTGTATTGAAAGATTAATCAAAATTTATTTAATTAATTCTGTAACGTAAATTGTATAAATTACGAATTAAATTAATCAGTGTTAAAAATTTATGCAAAGCAAAAGTATTATTTTTATCTGGTCATTTAACAATTTTATAATTTTGCGATGTCTTCACAATATTTCTCCCGAAGAAAGACAAAATAGCAAGCGTTATGTCGAAAAGGAGTAATGCATCTAACATCTTCAAAAATCAAATAATAATACTGAAAAAGTAATGTCTGAGCTTCTGTTTTTTGAGAGATACTGGTTTACTAACTCTAAACCCTTGATGGGTAAGATCGGGTCTCCTTGGTTGAGGTAAGCTATTTTTATTATTCGTGAATGTCCTCTAAATTAAAATTGCATCGTTCACTCAGTAACCATGAATGAAAATAAATGTTCTAAAAATGATCTAAAAAAGTATTTATTTCCTTCCTGATTATGTTAGGGCAGAGTCACCAAGTTCATGGCCGGTGAAGTAGAAGTCTAATTATATAAGCTAATTCCATCTTGTGGAATAATAGAAAATTTTACAAGTTAAGTTAAACTGTTTCGAAGTATGTATGAGGCATAGAGTAAAAGTTAGAAGAAATATAGAATAGTCGCATGATCGTAGTTCCAAATTATGAGGTCCGTCATAGAAATTTTTTTTTGAAAACTTTAATAATTTTCATGCCACACAATCGATGCATTTTCTTCCTTTAATTACAACTGAATCTTTAAAATATTTCAAGTATTGATTTCATGAGGTACTCATAAAATGTAACTTGAATTAATAATGAAACAAATCTTGAAAATAAAAAATTGCACATTTTTGATTAATTTGACTAAAACTGAAAAAAATGATACATTTAAACGAAATATCAATTTATTAACATGCTCAAAAATCAAAAGTAATTAAATTATTCATAGGAGAAGGTACATATTTAAAACTCCAAAATAAATTTCTGCCAAACATTTAAAACTATAAAAATGGTCTCATTTAACAAAAAATAAATATTTTATCAATCTAGAGTTAACAGATTAAAAATTATTACAAAGCATCGACATCCTTTATAACTGTATCTCAAACCTTCGAAGTGAGAAACCTTCAATGATTCCAATTAAACGCAACGCAGGCCTTTCCCCAAGTTCCCACAAGAATAAGAGACTCCTTCCTCGTAAACTATAAGCCTCTCTTTCGCCCGAAGCTAGAGAAGTATATATTAAGTGCGACATTTAAAATGCAAAAGCGACAATATTAAGAGAATTAATTGCCTCGCAAAAGAGGCGGTCAGGCGGTTAAATGCTCCCCTGACATTTTAACTATTCAGCAGTCAGCGGCTTCATATGTCGGTCCGGAAGTTTTCATTAAAATTCCTAGACGGTTTAAAGAGTTCCTGACGTGGATTCTTGACGCCCAGAGCATTTTATCTACGGACTTTAAAAGTTGGACATAAGCTTGTTTAAAACGCGCTGGTTTAAGGGTAGTGCAGAAAATGGGCTTCTTCTGAATTTTGTGGAAGATGTTGTTGCAAGATTTTTCTTTATGTCTAAGTAGTGCTTTCTTGATTCATTTATCTTCTTTCACTTACTTTAGTTCGGTTATTATTTTATGGTACTTGGAGAGAGAATTAATTATTCGAACTGCGTTCTTTCTTTTCTTGTTAAGTTTATTCTATAAGATAAAAACTATGGGATAACTGCTTATTGAAAATGGAGATATGTGTAATAGAAAAAAAAAAATAAATAAAAACAAGAACTAGTTAAATGAATTTTTTTTTTTCAAATTTTAAGTTACTCTACTCACTTTTGAGATTTATATTTATAAATCAGGTCGCTTATGATAATTTTTCCATCTTGCAGTCTATTTCCAAATTAATTTATAGCAATCTTGCTTTCAAATAATTAAGTACATAAACAAGTTATCCATAAAATGAATCAAACAAAAAACGCCATACTTCCAAAGTTAATAACAAGACTGACACAAAATTATAAGTGTACTTTAATTAAGTCATAAGTATTAATTGCAAAGTAAACAAATGAAGTAAATTGAACTCTGAGTTTTTAGTGTTAAAAGTAAAAAAAATTGATGACAATATAATTACATAATTTTTTTCATGTATGAGAAATATCATCGTAATCCTTTTGATACTAACCAATGATAGCTTGATTTTCTTGTTCATAACGCCTTTAATATTTTTAGAATTTTATCTCATTACCAAAATCATAATCATTTTATGCATAACAGATACAAAAAAAAAATGTTCTACTTTCACGAATTGCATGTGAAAAATTATTATATAATCATGTATTCAGAACAGACCATATTAACCAATAAATAAATCATAATTGGCATATAAAACGAGTATTTTAACTTAGTTTTTAAAATTTTTTAATCAATTGCGTGATGTGCTAAACATTTGCAATTATGGCAAATAATTTGTTCAGAGTATAAATATCTTTATGTAATGGTTCTTTTGTTCTAAATTTCTGTAATAGTGTTATTTAAATGTACATATTGTATTGTTTCAGGAAATATTCTGGTGTTTCCTTTTTCAAGACACCTGATGTACTCAAATGAACCATGCGTTGCATGGGCTAACTTATGTTTTTAAGACGCTCCAATTTTTTTAAAATTTATTATGGATGAAATGCTTCTTAAATTTTTTTTTTAAATAAGAAGACAACAATTTTTAATCTGTCACTGATATCGCGAGGAACTAATTTTATCAATATTCGACACAGTTTTCAGACGTTATATTTTTTTGTTTGTTTTTGTGTGTGTTTTTTCAGCTTTTCATCTGTCATAATTTTTTAAATGATAATTTATTTCAATTGTTGATTTGACCTGTTTTAAAAAAAAATTTAGTTTTTTCTTCTTATAAGAGCTTAATATATACTATGTAGATAAACGAGATTTTGATAGATATTTTTATTAACAAATCAGAGTAATGGAATTTAAGGAATTGAATCATTTTTAGGATAACCTGCATAGGTTAAAAAAAAAACAAGGTGACATTATTTCTATGTTATTGTTGGAAGGAATAGTGCAATACTTTTAAGTATATTTGCTAGATTTGATGAAAAAAATCGTGTAAAAATATTTCAAGAAATTTACTGACTTTTGCAACTAGGCATTGTATCAATTTTTTTATAATGATCGTACTAGAAATACTGTTTCGAATCACATAAAATAATAAAACTATTTTACATAACACATTAAATAAAATTTACATTTGAACACGAAAGCTGTTTGTGATATTAAGGACGTATCGTCTTTCGTTCTGAATTATAATCCCTTTCATCTTATTTATAAAATCGATTGTTTCTGGTGAAATACGAAATGAATAAAAAATATCGTTTTTTTTTTTCTTTTTTTTTAAAAAAAAAGAAACGTCCGAAGAAGATGAAACAGATGTCAAATATCATATGCAATATATCAATATATATATAGTATATATATTATATATATATATATATATATAATATATATGAATACATATACATATCTGACATACATTAGTACATTGGCCATTACGTATATACATGCCATTACACATATATACATACACATATATATGTTATACAATATTACATATATATATATATATATATATATATATATATACTGAAAATTTATGAAAGAATAGTTTAAAATATTTAAAAAGACAAAAATCCAGTATATATATATATATATGAAAACTTTAATTTACTCATGACAGAAAGCGTTGAATTCTATAGTAGTAAAATAGTTATGCGTTATCATTCATAAAATTGAATCCCCCCCCCTCCTTATTTATCTTATTATAACAATTATATTGTTCAGATAAAATCCATTGCAGTTAATTTTCTTCGTTAAGATTTTATATGGAAACTATAGCACAATAGTTGATAATCACTTTCTTGGAAGAAAAATAAGGTACAAAATTGCTTTTGAATTACTTTTTTTTATCCCCTATATTGAAGCACTTGTATTATTTTAAATAAAATAATATTACAAATCAATGAAGCTTACTTGTCTTGCAAAATTTTTACATATCTAAGGATCAAATATTGTTATTAAGCAACGTAAGACATGGTACAAAATCTATGGAAGACTGCTTTTTACAATAAAGTCTTCCTTATATTTCCCCCATCCCGTAAAAGGATTGATACTCGCTTAATTAGTCATGACTCAAGATCTTCTCGTTGGCGAGGTGTAGAAGTTAGAATAATGGGGTTCCAGGACAACAGAAGGTAATACTAAGAGGAATTTACTATACAACTAAAAGTTATTGATAAAATTTTGTTTCAACACGAATCTAATTACTTGATATGAGTTGATGGATTTGCAAGAGCACCTAAGGTTTTCAACTTTTAATTTCTATTTCAATAATAAACAATTTTCTAACTAACTGATCTGGAAAAAAATGTATTTATTTCAAAAATCGTTACAACTTATGGTCTCAACCGACGTCATCATCATCGTGCTTGATTGAACAGCCCAGAATGGATTAAAGTCTTCTTTTGAAGATTCCTTTAACAGAGCCTGCCAGAGTTCCTTTCCCCAATCACCTTAAAACCCGATTCAACAAAATCAAACCACCGTAGTTTTGAGATTCCTCTTTTCCGACTAGTAAAGGGCTTTGCAACCAAAATCTTCTTTGTTAAATTTTTCTCATCTATTTTGAAAATATGAGAAACCAAAATATGAGAAGCCCAGTTTATTTTTTTCTCTTTAATACTTTTAATAATGTCAGGTTGAAAAAAAATTCTATAAATTTCAGATTTATAGCATCTTCGTCAGAAGCCATTTTCTTTGATGCCTCATTGAATACTTCTGAGACACTTTCTCTCAAAAACTGCAATTTTATATTCTCCACTTTTCGTTAGAAGCCAAATTTCCGAATCATACATAAGAACCAACCTAATGAGAGTTTTATAAATAAGAAGCTTTGTTTTTCTGTAGAGAAAACGGAACCTCAGTAAAGGGCGGAGTCTAACGAATGTTTTGTTGGCCAGTAAAATATGATCTTGGATCTCATAAATGATATCAATTTGTGGCGTTAACCAGATATCTAAGATAATTAAAACATGGTACAGTTTCAAGTTCATGAGGTCCAATTTTTAAATGATCCATTATTAACACTTAGGTCCTCTGAGAGAGCACCCAGGAATTTAATTTTACAGCTGGTGCCACTTAATGTATGCATTACAAATCAAATCAGATTTTTAAAATTTTAAATTCATACATTACTTCCATTACATGTTTTCTACTTACACTATAAAATGCGGACTTAAAGCCAGTAAACAGATGATGATGTAAATACCATATTCAATTGATTTTTCAAGAATCTGACGCAAACAAAAAATTCGGTCATTAGTGGAGTGCCCCCCCCCCCCTCTCTTAACCTACAATGATAGCTGCCCATTTCAGATTCGACATATTTACTAAGTCTCTGAAAATCAACGTTAAAACTTTAAATCAGATGTTAAAAAGCATGAATGAAATACATCGTTAAATTTTATGAGCTAATAATGGTTGACTGAACTTCCTTTATCGTATAGAGTAACCAGTCAATCGTATCGGAAAACATTTAAAATTTTGTCGTTTCAACCAGCTATGTGACACAAAAGTAAAAATAAAATGTGCTAATAATATTGTTAACAAAAAAGAATCCGAGTTTGTTTGAATTTTTTTAATTGTATAGATAAAATATCTTATTTACATCACAACACACACACACAACTGCAGATGCGTGTTATTTTTAATCATTAGATTTATTGCTCATGTTTTTCATTTTCTCGTTAGATTTATCTCATATATTCATTAGAAAACGAAATAGTTTTTTTAAAAAAAATAATTCAGTAATTTTCCCCACTATTTTGCGCATAGATTTTTCAAATCTTTTTAATACTCTTTTATGATCAAATAACAATACAATTTTTAAAGTAATACAATTATTAAGATTAATTAACTAAGATAAATTCATTTTATATAGATAGTTCCAAATGCCCGTTGCTTTTTTTTTTCACAGGGACATTTTTAAAGTTCTAATAATGTAATGTAAATTTTGTTGGTTTTCATTAATCGAAAGAATTAGTCCTATAATTTCAAGTTTTTGTAGTGGAAATCTATACAGAATTTCAATATTTTTGAAATTACTACAAAGTTTCTTGAAATGAAAATTTGCCAAAAATGTATATATATATTTCAAAAAAAAAATTTACTAATCAAATAAGTTTAGGAGAATTAATTTACGAATAAGTTTTTAAAATTTGAAAATTGCTTTTTTTATAATTCTTAGTAATTTTTTTAAAATTTTGTTTCATGGTTGTCAAGAATTTCATGCCCTCTATTCGTGAAAATACAATAACATGTCACATATTGTAACATAAATATGAAAAAGTACAGATATATTTATATAACAAAAGAAGAAATATAATACAAATTATTACTTATATCACTACCAATATCTAATGAAATTTCCATTTCGTATATTACCTAATTTATTGTTTTCATATTCTTAAACTAATTGTTATCTTTTGTGCATTAGTTATTTTTAATATAATTGACAATAAATATCATTGTCATTCCAGTTTTCAAATTTTTTTTCAAGCAAAAGTGACAACCAACAATCATTTTAATTATAAATTTTTCCTTCTAAATGTTTAATAAATTTTAAATTCTTTAGAATCAATTTTGTCAGTATTCTTAGTCTCATGCCAATTTATATATAGACAATACATACTTAATTTTAAATATAAAAAACATTAAAAAATGGATCATTCGCTGTATTTTTTATAAGCTTTTAGACGAAAACTAATTTTTAACTACACGTTTGATTGATACTTTTCATGAATATTTATTCAATCATATTTTTATAACTGAAGATTTTTTTTTACCAATTTAAATTAGTTGAAGTTTTTCTTAAATCTTAATGCTTCCTTTCTAGCAATTAATTTGTCTGAAATAATGATTGTTTTAGTTTTATTTTTGGTGTGGAAAAAAGAAAAACAATCGCAGTTTTCCGTATCATTTCAACAAATATATGAACTCTAATTAAAGCCTTGCTATTCAATTATGTTATGGTGTATACTTTATAGAGAAAATTTCGAATGTGAATATTTGAATAAACTTTGCTTTTATATTTTTTGTTCTTCATTAAAATTTTCAACCCGACATTTTAGTTGATTATAGAAGAGAACGAAGGGCCATTTACTTTTAAAGAGTTAAATATTGAGCAGAATTTTTTTACTCGAAATCTTCTTTATTTCTCTTTCAATCTTTCTTACAGAATTTTTATATATAATAATTTTATCTATTTCATCTCACTTACGTTTAAACTTTCTTCAACAATTGATCAAGTATCAATAAATACAGCAGTGCTTATTTTCTCTTAATTTTTATTATATCATCTTTTACTAAAGATGTATTATTGTAATTATTCTTGTGATTCATGAATTTCTTCATGAAAATATCCGTCTGAGAAGCATTTGATTTCTTAATAACCAAGAAGTTAACGTTTTCATTCAGCATAAATCTTAGTATTTTTTTTAAATTTATCAGTTTTTCAAAAATAAAACCTTCCATCTTAGTGACTTTTACTTTTATATTCTAGATCAGGAGTTAAAAGAATTACAAAGGAATATATCAGTACAGAAAAATTTTATGGATAGTTAAGCATATCATAACATTCAATGTTCTAAGTTGAAAAATACATTTCGTTTACAGCATCATAGATAATTTCAACCGCAAATGTATGTTATTTAATGCATTTTAAAAAACAAATAATGAAAATTGTTATCTTTGCTTCTTAATCTTTCAAATTTTTATGAATCTGAAAAATATAATGGAAGACTTTTAAATAAATTTGTCTTCTGTTTGAATAATTCTTCACCGTATTAAAACACCATACTCGAATCAACATTAAAACATTACAGGCGAAAGCCCTCTTTTTGCCAATACAAAATATATTTTGACGATTTATAATTTTGGCGTTTCCTTCTGCAAGGTATTGAACATAATTGATTCTTTTGGTATGATGTCCTGCAATATTTGGTCGATATCCTAACTTAATGATATTGAATATTTGAATTTTGGTCTCTCTGAACAGAACATCGTGATTGCAACGTTCTGAGGTGTTACCTTATTTTTCAAAATTTTTACAGTACAATACTTGTTACTTTCTACGTCCAATTTGACATAATGTATTGCAATCTTAGTTACTTACTTGATAATTTTAAGCTTAATTGAACCTCAAACTTGTAACGTTTCAAATATCAAGTCCAGATTTTTTTTTTTTTTTTTTTTTGTTCTTTCCCTCCTCTAAAAACAAAACGTAAAAAAATTGAATTATTTTTGTCAAGTCCTTTGTTTCTAATTTCTTTACATTCCGAATTCTTGCTTTTGTCAAGTCAAGAATGTAAAGATGCTACTTATAAGAAAATAACTTTTTCTTATAGAATGCCATAAAACCATCTCTCACAACTCTTATATACATATACCTTATACTTTTCTATGATGCATCATAATTTCTGCATTTTAGATAATTTTACACGTTCACAAAATTATTTTTTTCCCTTCTTATATATATTGTATTATTTGATAATACCTGTATGTGTTAGGATAGTAAGGAGGTTTCAAATAATATTATTGGACAAAATTAGTTATTTGATTACAACAAAAGAGTTTATATTAAATTTATTCTAGTTCTCTTTATAGAAAACTAATAGTCTTTTAAAACACCTTGTACAATTCATTTTTCCAAAGCAAAAAGCTTTATAACTTTACTGAATCTTATTACCAGATTTCTTGTCAAAGATATGTTGATAATATTTCAAGACATTTTTTTATGTAAGACATTTCCTATGTGTGAAAGAAATAAACCTTATTTCCTTTACAGTTGGTTTTAAGTTTTTGCTTAATATCACGCTTCAAATAACTTTCAATGGCTTATATATTGCAAAATTCCTGTTTAATTGTTATTTCCCCCCTAGGTTTTATTGGAATCTAGTGTTTGTGTCTCATAACAAAAATCGATTCTGCATCTTAAACTAATGTAATAAGGAGAGAAATGCTTAATCTTTCTTCAGAGACTACATGCATTGTCAATTATCCCGAAACGATGTCGATTTCAGTAAAGAAGCAGAAATTAAGGGACTTTATTACTCATGTTAATGAGCCTCGGTCAAAGGATTAACGAATATTGTAACAACACCACCTAAGCTATCCACGGGTCTGGATTTTCATTAAAATTCTTCGCGATTTGCCAGTTTTCCGTGAGGTCAGCAGATCAGCTTTCTAATTTACTCCGTAAGATTTGACATTCCTAGACAAGCCGTCTTTGAATGAGTTCCTAGCTAAAGAGGCAATCTTGGAATGATGCCCGCTTCCAGAATTCACAGGTTTTCAAGGGTGCGAGATCTGGATTCCGAAACAACTTCCCACAAATTAAATGAAATTGATTTTTCAATTTTCTCTCCAGTAGTCCGATGACTGACTTGGGTTATGTAAAATAAGAAATCAATGCTGCAGTTCTTAAGGTTCAAGGTTTTTCTATTTTGACATAAAAACTGAGAAAAAGTCTTCAGAGAGAATGGCGTACAAAATATTTGACTTTATTTAGTAATTTACATTTCTTTGAATTACTGAATGAAGTAATTCAACACTTCATTCAGTTGAATTACTGAATGAAGTAATTCAACACTTGTTACTTCATTCGTAACAAGTGTTGAATTCAAAGAATGAATCAAAACACTTGTTACGAATGATTAGAAAATCAGAATATTAAAAATGAAAAGATATGAAATATATATATATTTTATATATATGAGCTGTGCAGAAATATTATAATTCTTTTTATGTATCATTTCTTTAAGTCCTTTTTAATCAGTGTAAAATTGTTAAGTTATTAATTTCGTATTCCCACTCAAGGGGAAAAAATATGTTTTTATCATTCAAACATACGCACATGTTGCCAAACTATCTTAATTATTTCACAATGCATCGAAAGTTTTCTAGCATAAAATCATTTATTTGCATCTTTGGTTTACGCATGTATCTTCATTACCTATTTTTAAATATTTACTGTAATTACTAAATTGCCCGCAATTTCTAACATAATAAAAATTGGAATTTAATTTTGTAGATATTGATTCAATTTCATCTACATCTACTACTTTTTTACACGGATCTGTAATGACAGTTCGAGTTAACAAAGAAAATTTGTCATCGTTTTCAATTTACGTTAACCATACATAAGAACAATAAAACATTTTGACAGTAAATTTCATAACTTAGTTTACATATATTTCAGATTACATAATTTCATTACATTAAATTAATATTGATTAGTTTTAAAACTTAGAAATATTTTACTTGTTATCTATCGTTTCATTGTCACTTGCAGGGTTGCGTAAATCTCATAAGTAGGATCGATTTTCGTTTTTCCGGGATTTTTGTGAAAACAATTTTTCTTATCATTAACTTATTGGCTAATACACATTGGTTTTACTTTATGTAAGACTTACTTTTACTTTTACTTTTTTCGTGCTCGTGAGGAGGGTCAAAAATAAAAAAAATACTTAATCTGCCCAATCCGCATCAAGGTATGATACGTTCTGAGACGTAATAATAAGCTATTACAAAACTCATATAAAACGTGCCTATGGATGAGGAAATGGTGTAAAAAAACAAAAACAAAATGTCTACCACCGGTCATTCAATCCAAATAAAGAAACTGAGAATAACGGCCGTTGGACAAACAGCGCTTAGTGTTATAATATATATACATACACACACACACACACACACACACACACACACACACATATATATATATATATAGTAAACATGGACTATTCATTTGAAATTGAGGATTGAACTAAACTTTGAAAAATTTATTTTGTATGCTATTTGAGATAATGATATAAACTGTGAATTTATACAATTTTTGATGAAATCCTGAAATTATTTTGTATTATATCATACATATATTACTGAATGATAAATAAATAATATATTATTGAAAACTACTGCTTACTTTTCAAGGCAGATTTTCACATATTCATCCCATTAAATGAATATCGTTGAAAAAAAAATGCAAATTTCAATTGAAAATTTTATCAGGATATTCTCAGAATTTAAGGATCTGTACAATTATTACTCCCCCCCCCTTTGATATGTCTGCTTCGTCCTTAAACATATTTATAAGTTTCTTTAAAATTTTCTGTTATTCATGTTGAATGGAAATTGCTTCAAAAGTAAAGGCTTAGAGAAGTAATCAGATCGAATACAGATTTTAAAAGGGTTTGCTTTAACAATTGTTTCATTTATTATGTTTATCTACAATTTATTGATATAATTGTAATTTTCAAATTCTTTTTCTTGCTGATCTAATTATAATTAGCTGAACGGTAATTACAGCTCCTTTTTTAATATCATATTATTCAAGTAGCTTTATTAAATTATTATCTAATAAACTGTTCCTGTCTCTGAAATTTTCACTTAGCTTTAACGAAAGACTTTGTTTAAATTTGGTAGATAAAAATGTAAAATACAGAATACCACAATCAAAATTTTCTCAAATAGAATAACAAAATAAATAAATAAATAAGCTTAAAAGATTTCAAAAACTCATCAAAACTTTTACTATTGAAATTTGTATCATTTATCAGAAAAAGTAATGAAAATTCAGATGAAATTGCTTTAATATTCTATAACAATTGCAATAAAAAATAAAAGCAATAATAATAATAATGAAGTACACTTATACACACATATATATGAGACATTTCGTTAAAGCCTCTATATTTCCCTTCTCGAAAACTCTTTTTCTTTATTTATTCAAAAAGGAGGAAAAGCTCATTTAATGTTTGTTTTCCGTATATTAATAACAGAATAAAGCATTTTATGAATTTTCATTTTGTATGGATAAATGTACATCAATATACATAGAATTAATTATTCTGTATTTTTGATGTCACTTTTTAATTAAATACAGAAATTTATCATAATAACTTCAAAATTGCCATATCAAAATTTGATAAAGTATTATTACGATCCTTGCATAGAACTCTAAATATTAAAGTATTTTATTATTATTTTATTAATTTGGCGTGTTATATTTTTTTTTTAAAAAAATGGAACCAGTTTTTGAAACTATTCTTAACTGGCGACAAAAAAAATACGTTTCAAAGACATTTTCTTGATATTTTTTCTTTCATTTTTCAGAGAGAGAGAGAGAGAGAGAGAGAGAGAGGAAGTTCTAGATTACCAAGCTATATTTGTTGAGTTTCAAATTTTGTTTTTTCGAATTTTCGTTTCGTCGCAATGTACTTTTTTGAAAATGTTGTCACAGAATATTTTATTATTATTATTTGCTTTTCTTTTAAATTCTTTCAGTTTTTTTCCTTTCGTAAAGTAGTATTCTTTATTGGGTCAATGGATTTTGTTTTAGAGCGTTACGATTGAACTATTAAATTGAAGTATCACAAACCAAATTTTTAAGAAATCCTGGAATTTTTGAAATTATATTAAGGAAAAAAAATCTCTTCAGAAATTTGAAAATAAAAGATAATATCACACAATAAAAAAAAGTAGTATCTATAAAATTTAACTTTAAATTAAAAAAAAAACTTTTATTTAATGGATATTTATAAATACAAATATGACGTATAAAAATTATTTTGATAAACAAATAACTTATATATATATATATATATATATATTTAAAATTAAAAATTAATTTTTTTTTTTTAAAATATTTTCTTCCTTCTTTTTTTTTTTAAAAAAAAAAAAAAAAATTGAGGAGTATTTCATATTCTTACAAAAGAAGGAACTTTTGATTTTCCCAGTTGGTAAAATTTTACACTTCACCATATCAAGTTTAGTAATAAAATACATTTATAAAATGGTCAAAAAAAATTGCAAATGTTTATATTAATTTCTAAATAACAATAGATTAGAGATATTAAATTATGTAAACGAAGTTTATGCTTCAACCAGACAACCATCACAAATCATTTTATTTGTTTTTAAAAAAAAAATGTAAATAAATTAATGACATTTTTCAAAATTTAGCACTTTTAAGAGAGAGGCCATTCCTTTTCTTACAAACAATTTTAAATATCTATGAGAATTCTGATTTGAAAATGATAGATTTCAAGTTTGTTATTTTTTTACTTGTTTCAGATGTCGAGTTTCTTGTAAAACTAAATTTAAAATAATTCAAATTTAAGTGCAAAATTGTTTGAAATTTCAAAAAAACTAATCGTGTACTTGAATCTCAAATTTGATTAGTGTTTTTTAGGATCCTTAAATTACTTGCGAATCTTTCTTCCTTTCTAATGTGGTAACATTAAATTTGTTCTTTTTATTTATCACATGATTAACTTAATGGAATACGATTAATACTGATGATAAAATCAGAACGTAATTTATCAAATATGTTTTCAGAAATTGAATTTTAGGGTTAATTGATTTGAAGATTTCTCAAATCAATTAACCCTAAAATTCAACTTATTTATTAAAGAATATTTGAACTTATTTATTAAAGAATATTTACCACTGCCTCTAGTTCAATTTTAATTGTTCGAATTTACTTTATTATTTCTCCATAAGTTTTCCCGTTGTGTGAATAATTGTTAAATTTGTTAATTTATTTTTATGTTAATAAAAAATTTAAATCCATATTAACAATTATGATAACATTTGAAAGTATTATAATAGTTAATTAATGAAATAGATAACCACATAAACGTACATAGCTTATTTCAGAGTTACCAATGTCATATAAAACTAATATATATATATATATATTAGTAAGTTCAACTGATTTAGTTAATAGAGGGTTTATGTATATAAAACAAATTCATGTTACTTTGATATTTAAAGTGAAATTGTCACATTTTCTCTGAAAAGAGATGAATGAAAATATCTGTGAGTTGAACAAGAAATTAGGGTGTGTTTTTTTTACATTTATTACACAGAACATAGCTCAGAAAAACTCAACCGGAACAAAAATGATTTGAAAGTAATAAACGTTATATACTCTGAAATGACTATCTGTGATCAATAAAAACTAATTTGTTCGTACCTGTAATTTTCTAGTCGAGTAAAGCGCTACATACTTTCTTCTTGAACATGATTAGAATTTAGTGGCATGTCATAATCTAAATCAAGTATTTTATAAATTGGAAGTAATGAATTCGATAATACAAGAATTGCATTTCCCGTATGTTGGATTCCAAATGCGTATTCAGTGATTTAATTAAAAAAAAAAAAAAAACTCACTGCACACTTAAATTAGAGTAATTTTCGTAAAAGCTAGCCAATTTAGAAGGCGTGATTTGATTTTTGATTCTGTACGAAACATTATCGGTAATTCCTGCATTTATTTGACAGTAAGCTATGGGAAAGTGATTGTGGAAATATAGTGAGTCTCTGCAATGGATTTATTTTTGAGAAAAAGATATATATATATTTGTTTGCTAATTTTCTACAGTGAATATAATTGTGTTTTCTTTTTTAAAATCTGAACTCGAATGAAATCTGAAAAAAAATAACCTCTCGATGTCTAAATAAAATTGTTAAGGAAAAAAAAAAAAAGAAGTGAAGAGCTTTTTTTTAACGTAATTATTCATATTACATATTAGATAGAGACACATATTAGATGTAATGAAAAAAGGCTATAATTCCTCACAATAATCGCAACTAAATTTATTTTATGTGTAAGTTAGTGCGAAAAAAATATTTCACCGAATGATAACTAAATTTTTTGGTTAGGTTTGATTTAACATAATTTTATGAAAATTGTAAAGATATCAAGAGTTTCAGATTCATTATCTTAGGAAATATTGCAATACAATAATGCATTTCAATTCCGATTTTTTTCCCCATAGTTAAAATTAAAAATATTTAAAGGGATTTTCTAAGCCGAAATCATAATTAATTCTTTTTATAATTGTTATTAAAACATTTGCTTTTTAAAACTGTCGTACGTTTAACGTTTCCCCTCGGTTTGCATTTAAGTTTCTTGAATAGAAATTAATGTAATCCTTGATAAATAAAATGATCCATTTTCAAATATTTTCATAATTACTTCACACAATTTTTTGTATATTTCCACTTTTCATGATTTCAAAAATTTAAGAGAAATATAGACGACATTGAACTATTTGGTTCCATACATTGGCTGTATCTGTTCCTTCCGAAATTACCTTTATTCAATCCTAATTTCAAATGGAAATTCAGATTTTGTGAAAAGAAATAAATATTGATTTATGACCCTTTTTTTTCACTATTTTTCCTCGTAATAGAACAAGTAGTAATTTTTAAATAAAACATGATGTTCGATTGTAGTAGATTACGAACTTTTCATGATTTTGTAGAAACTGTTCATTTTTTTTTTTTTTTGCTTTAAAATTGTATATTTATTTTGGCAATAGTTCCTGGTGTATTCTAAGTAATCATTGATGGCGCATTTTTAAAATTCATGTAAAAGCAAAGTAATTCAATAAATAACGAATTTTCTCGTTTATTTAATACACAAGTAAGTGAAACAAAAGGCATTTATAACTATATTTTATTTATAACCCATTTCGTAGCTAAGATTCTGTATATCAGGCTCAAATTTCTTGTTAAAAAAGACTGTTGGTTTGTTGCTTTAAAATGGTTTTTACGCACAAAAACGAAAGAGATCGAATATTTTCTGGTGTTGATAATCATCCAAAAAGTTAGACAACACTATCTAAGTATAATAGTTACCAAAATTTAGAAAGTTTATATATTGTGTTTGAGTTTAATTTGTGCTTTCTTTTGAATCATGTATTTGAGTCAACATAAAAAGCCCACTAAAAAGTTACATCATTAATTCGATCAAATAATTATAAGAATTGAAATTAATTTTTCTAATATTACTCTTTCTTCATGATCGTTAAACGTTTGTTATAATTTCTGTTTTTATACGAATTGAACGTGTTTACTTTTTCCTAATGAACACCAGTAGAGAGGAGAAGAAGAAATGTCTGAGTTTCAACGGAGAATTATGAATGAGCTAAGTTCCTATTTATAGCTACTTCTTCTTTTAAAGTTTTGGCATTCTCATCAACTCTGGTGTTAGGATGATTTATTTTCCTTATAATGAGAGACGTTGTGGGACTCATTACAAGAATTTCATCCCTCTTCATCACAGGCGTCCTAAGGTTAATTGAAGGTTAACTTGTACAGAAATAATCATTATTTTGACTGATTTTATAGCTTCTTAAAAAGTTTCGGTTAAAAGAAAATGGTTTGCAGCAAGTTAATTCTATATTCTATTGATCATTAGTTATTAATTTTTTTTGCATTTTATTTTTCATTATTGATGTTTTTTTCACTTAGTAGCACTATCGTAAAATGTTATGCTATCATATATCAGCTGGAAAGTTTGCTTTTCAATACTGCCCTTCTTTTGACCGTATTCGAAAAAAACAATCTAATTCATTTTTATACAGCGTAAAAATAACAATGGTGATAACAATAACAACTTGATTTCATTTCAGTTTTATTCATAATCAGTCTATAAATTAAAATGATAGGATTTATAATCTTACATGAACATCTATTTTTTTTTTTAAATGAAAATACTCGACATGAATTGACTTATAGCACAATGCAGGGTGAGGCGCGAAATTAAGTCTAGTTATGTAACGGAACAATACAAGAAAATTTACAATATATATGAATTTATTATCCATAAGTATTTGCTATTGTGACCAATTTTGAATTCCATAAAACAAGATTTTGAACTTCAATATTCAAAAATTTTATGTAAGCTACCTTCTATTTATTATTATTATATCTGTATTTTCTTGCCCATATTTTAATATTTTTCAACATTTCTGTGAATTTTTAATTTGATAGTTTTAAGCTTTCATCGATGTTTTCCTCGCTTTATTTATTTTTAGTAATAATGAAAAAGTGTGTATAAAAAGCATAAACAGTATTAAAAAAAAATAGCTTTCGTTATACATTCGTATCTCATAATTAATAAGTAATACTACCTTTTATTATATTTCATAGCAATGAAATATTCTGTTTCTCAAATGTTTACAATAATTACAACAAGAGCAAGCTCTCTTTTATCGGAAAAAAAATATAATTTTTTTAGCATTTTGTTTTAAAATTGTGAAGGCGGAGAGGTAGAAGATACGTTTGTGTACACAGAGAGATTTAAATCTTAATTTAAATAACAAATTAGTAAAATTTTCACATAAAAGAGTAAAATTGATGCATTTTCAAGCACCACTGTATTTGTCTGAACTGAAGCAACTCATGTGATAAGTGGTTCTTGTAATTCTGAGGTGAAGCGAGAAAGGAAGAAACACACACACACACACACACACACACACACACACACACAAGCGAGGTAATAAAGAAAATTTGGCGTTGAGTTGGACCGCTGGTAAGTTGTCCACGAGGAATCCGATTTCCTAACACTAAATGAGTAAGATATCTATAAAGATATTTGAGTGAAATTTATTTATTTCTGACTATGATTCGTGATTTGTCCTTATTTATAGTATTTTGTTCATAATTTTATTTATTGTTATGTCGTCAATAAATATAGTCAAGATACCATGGATACTTCCACGGCCATACAACAAATGTTAAATATTTTTCATGGCATCCTTGTTGTGATGATTTTCCAGCTATTCGAACCTTTATACTCAGTTGTAATTTCACGTCACAGTGATGTAACTATTAGAATTTATTCTAAATTTTGTAGAACCTTTATGACAAATTAATATGTTTCTAAAACACCGTTTTATGTATTAAAAAAACCTAAAAACTGAATCGTGTGTGTGTGTGTGTGATATTTTCCATTTCTCCTTTTTTTTTTCATTACGAAAATTCTTAAAATAGTGAATGAAATGGCGAACATCTTCACTAATTAGAATCCTTTTCTGGTGTATTAAATACTTTTTAAGTAATACAAAGCAATGACCTTACCTTAAAAATACAGATATTTTTATTACAAAATTTTACAAGCTTTCAATTTAAAATCACTGGATAGTTCGACTTCATATTCAGATTGGTTGATAATTATCGTCACACTAAGAAACAATACGAGGATTATTGGCGATGGACATCATAATTCTGAATCTCGGTCAAGTGGCGAGGATGACGTTTGAGTTTGCAACACCTCTCCAAACTTCCCCGCCATGCCAATGAGAAGACTTGGAGCCTCCACAGATATATAACATTCATCAACCCCACTACACTGTGGGGCTTTAATGGTTTCAGGACCCTCACTCAAGATTCGATGAAAACAACAATGCCAATATGTGTATTGATAGATTGCAAAATATATAGATTTCAAATCAAAATAAAAAAATAATCTTAAAAGTGAAGCAGTGTGAAATAGAATGAAATTAGAAATATAATCTGAATTTGCAAGATATATAATTAAAATTATTATTATATAAATATATATATAATAATAATTTCCTTAAATTTTTTGAGGAAAATCAAATTTTCTTATGAATTATTTTGTCTTTATTTTTCCGAGTGAATAAATTCATAATCAATCCATGAAAAAACTTCTCACGCTACTTTTAAAGGATATTCAATGGTCATTTAATTTTTCAAGACTTTTGGCTTACTCTTTTTTTCTACGAAAACACATTATAAATAATTGCGACATAATGCAAATTGAAGCTTTGAATTTCGCTACTACTACATGTAAGATATATTTATTTTGTAAAATTATGTGGAGATAAACTTGCATAACTATATGTGCCGTGGGCTTCATTTATTTTAATCGATAATAAAAGTTTTAATACGATGAAAGGTAAACATACTTGTTATGGCATTGGAATGCGAACATTGTTCTTTTTAATTTATGAAGCTAATATTTCTTACACAATACAAATATTCCTTTTACTGTCTCTATTACTTATCTATATCAGTATATATCTGTTAAAGAGTTCTTCAATTCAATTGTTTTACTCCTGTTGTCAACCATTGTCGGAGATTTCAAATAATCGTACTGTTTCCTCCCATGTGGTTTTTCCAGTCATGCTCGAGTTTGTAATGGAGCTATCTGGTAGAGGCGTGACCCAAACAGGTACTGCCTTGCTGTACTCTTATTGGATAGTGATAAAAGTGATGCTCCGCCTTTCCCATTTTCGCTCGACTGCTTACTGAGTTCATTTTGAATGGGTTCAAACGTTGTCCAGAGATGGGAATCGGAAGGTGTGGCCCTAGGCGAAAAGACTCAGGTATCCATAACGACAAATTTTGAGAAGAAATACCATTTTCTGATAGCCAAATTGCAATTATTAAATATATATATATATATATTTCTCGAATTTCGGTGCAAGAGAAAGCTCGGAATGTGTGAGAATCTTAAACGATATGAAAAAATAAAACTGCTCACTCTTTTTAGTTATTTTTAATCTTTACTAATAAGAATATGGAATTTACTAATTCTTTAGTACTATTAATTCCCTCCCTCCCTTCTTTTTTTTCTGTGAATAGTTTTCACAACGAGATGAGAATTTCGACTTATAATTTTTTTTTTATTTGACTCTTAAATATCTTTCGAAAAAAATCCGTAAATTGCGTTGTCACAGAATTTTAAATCTTTAGATTAACCAATTTAATTCTTTTTAAATTAGAATTAACAAGAGTGAAAAAATTATTGTAAATTGCTTGATTTTTTTTTTCATAAGTTTATTTAAGTTATAGTGTTGACAAATTGTGTAAATTGTGCTTAAAACTCTCCCAAAAAATATTTCACTTCTGTATATCTCAGTTTCAGTTTTGAAATACTTTTATTGTGTTACCTGCTCTATAATTTGGATTATTTCTAAATAATTTTGCTTAATTTGATTAATAACTATTTTTTAAGGAAAATTCTTGAAGTAAATTATGATTAGTACCATCACTAATTTTAAAGTGTGTTTTCTAATTTTTCTGGAAGAAATATAATCACAATAATGTTAAAATTGAATTTTTTTTTAATAAATATGTTAATTTACATAAGCTGTTTCATTCTTTTGTATTTTTATACTATCAAAATAAAAGCTATTTTTTACACACACATATATATAAGGACAAAATTGCATCGTAAAACTCGAATATTTTTAATTGTTTCAGTTTTTTCCTTTTTGTCTTCAAATAAACGAAGTCTTGATATTTTCAAGAACTTTTTTGTGTTCTTAATAACTGTAAAATGCATTTTAAAAAGATGGGGGAGGGGAAGCAACATGATTATCATTTTTTCATTCCCTTCCATTTTTCAAAATTGTTCTTATTTTTACTTTTTCATTTTACTTTCCTTTTTCTTTTCTTCCAAAGATTAATTATGATTATATAAATGTTTATAAATTCAATTTATAAATTAAATGTTTAAAAATAAGTGATTTAATTTCATATATCTTAATTAAGCCGTATTTTAAAAGAGATTTCTCGTTATAATTAAATATTAATTTTGATTAAAAATTAAAAAGCAATTTTTTTTTTTAATTTTTTTAAAATTATAGTTTCATTAAGGTCAATATTCATGACGTTATTCGGAAACATAAAATGCGAGAGAAAAGCGCTTTTGAAGTTAAAGGCATTATAGCAGTCTTAACGTTATGGAATTAAAAAATATTTCATCACTCTTTTAAATTTATCCCAATTTAAAAACACTTAAAGTTTCTTTTTTGAAACTTAGGTTCTGTTATATTATAGTGCAGAAAATCTAATGTTATCAAGTTATAAGAGAAGCATATTTTTAAGTCAAATAAAAACTTACGTTTCGACAAAATTAACTACCAAACGAAAAATTGGACAGGAAATAAAGCTTTGAACACATATATCTGCTTAAATCCTTGGTGTACAGCAGACTCTTATACTAATTAGTGCTTTTTTCCCTAAATGTTCTTACTAGGAAAAAAAATCAGTAAAACTTACTTTAGATTAAAAGAAAATTGTACATTTTCTTGAGAAAAAAAGGACAAAAATGATTTTTTTTATATTTGCTCACTGACAAATAAACAACAAGAGGAAAATTTCTTGGAAAATGAAGATATTACTATATTATTTTCTGTACATATTTTGTCCAATGAATAGTATTTTAAATTGCAAATTAACTCTCACTCAACAAAATAGAAGCAAAAATTATCTTTTATATGTCTCTAGAAACTTATTTTAAATTAGTAATTTTAATCACACTTTTAAATAGATATCAAAATGAAATTGAAATATAGTTTCAAAAATTAGTTACTTATTAATTAGTTACATGTCCTATAAATAAAGGAAATTATATGCTCTAAATATTAGGGTAGCTCCTATTTAATAGACTATTGTAACAAGTTATCATTTTTAATTTCAAGATGTACTTTAAATTGAAAACCTATATGAATTGAAATTTCAGGAGTGTAGCAAAATTTTGATAAGAAAAGCATTAAGTAGCATATCCGGATGATAAAATAAATTTTCTATCCATGGCAAGGGAACAGAATGAGAAATAATGAAACTCAATAAAGGTACAAGAATTGTGTGGACAATTACTATGATACTTTTTCAAATTTTCGTATCCTTGATGAGTTTAGATTTCGTCACAAATAATGTTTGGACGTTTATTTGTCTATTGCTTCACACGGGATAATTTGTAGTTGAACTTGAAAGGGAAAAAACCTATTCTTTTCGGACGAATGAGGACACTAACAATTGTCAGTTGAAATTGAATTCGTACATCTATTCATCGATTCATTCTTATTTTTCACAACAATGGCTCACAGAATTCATCTTATGACACAAAAAAAATATATCAATTTCTGTAGCATTTATGTGTGAAAAGTAGATTTCGGTCGTACATTTTATTTCCTTAAAATAAATATATTTGTTACTCTATTGTCTGGTCTACAATGTCATTGTTATGTTTTTGAAAGGCAAAAAGGTTCAAAATAAAACAAGCTCATTATAAATAGAGATAAGCAGCCCTGAAGATATACACTGTCATACATTTGCAATTTTAATTATGGTTTCAGTAATTAGCAACAGGGACCCCTCACATAGAATTTATCAAATTTTTATTATTCTACATTACGTACAATTTTCCTTCCACTTTTCGGTTTTTGTTTAACACACTTTTTTTTTTTTTTCAATGCAAAACAAATTATCGTTCTTTTAAATTTGTTGAATTTTTATATTTGAATCAGTTAATAAAATAATAAATTACAAAATATTGAATTTAAGTTAACTGTTATAACTCCAATTATAACAATAATTATAACTTAAATTGACAAAGTTTAACAGCCCAAGTAGATAAGTAGGTAACTGGTAAAAATATTTATATTTTGATATAAATATTTTGATATAAATATTTGATTATTTTATTTTTCTTTAAATGTCTCAGTTCTTGAAAACATATTCAAATACCTTTTTAAGTACATTTGAATTTTGCTATGATTATCAATTAAATAGTGTAGAGACACATTCGGAATTAGCAGTATTAGATTACAAGCAATTCTGAGGCAAAAATCAGCAAACTATAAGTACAGGTAGAATTTTAAATTTAAGTCAAATTTTTGTGGGGTTAATGAATTAAAGTTTAAAATAGTAATTGCTCAATAATTTATTAATATTAATCTATTTTAATATGAGTCATAAAATAAAAGCGTTGCTTACTTTCAAAAAGTTTCCTTCTAAGATTTTGAAATGTATAAAATGATAGACTCATAGAAATTGCATCATTTTTCGGTTATTTTATATGAACTGAATATTTCATGTATATAATTAAATTTTAGTAAAAATGTTCTCCAACGTTATAAAAGAAACATATAAAAACTAATAAACATGTAACTGATAGTAGCTTTCAAATTTCAGAATAATAAAACTATTACTTTTTTTTTTCATTCTACATCTTTGTATCTAATTTTAGGTATGGATACTTTTTTTTTTTTTTTTTTTGAAAATATTCTCTGACTTTCAGAAACCCTTTTTTGTTCGAAACAGAGCAATATTTTATTTAGAAATGAGGAGAGATAATGATAACCAATATCAAAAATTTTAAAAATCAGTGAATATAATGATCGTTAACTAGAGCAATTTTACCAGTATGTTTATGGCATACTCAAGATTATGCTTCATTTTTTTTTATAATTCTACCGGCATTAATATATAAATATTAAATTTTTAAGCATCTTTTATTATTAAATCACAACACTTTAAAAACAGTAAAATAATGTAGTCACATTGCAAATAAATTGCTGGTATGCCGCTTAATTCTCTAAACTTTTTTTTGTATACTTAGAATTACATTTATTTTTTATGGATCACATTTTTTTTATTTAAAGGACCTTATGATCAAGGAATCATTTCAGAGAATATTACGTAAACAATGGGAATTTTTCTTCTTTTTTTTTTTCCCTTATTGTTTCGGTTTTTAGTTGGAGCATGTGTGTCATAGGGCTTAATCTATTTTCAAATATTTAATGGAGCATATTAATCTAAAAATATTTTTAGTCCATATTCGTAATGCCTCTTGAGCTTGAGCGAATATGTAAGTAGAGGTTGTTTCATGAAGTTAAGCCATGATAAGTGGAAAATTTTCAGCAATGACAGAAATTTCAAACTTAACAAGTTCATATGCGTAAAAATGTCAAATCGCGGAAACAAGTCGCTATTATAAATCATTGGAAATGAATAAAAAGGGTTAGTTATTTTGAAATATTTGGATTTTTTATTTCATAAAAGTTGTTCATCTTTGCTATTTTATTTTGAAAAATATTTTAATCATCCTTATATTAGATAAATAAAATTTGTTTTCCATGTGATAATTATTTTTATTTTACACCTTTTTCAGCAAAAAGACAAAACTTAATAGTTCATTTTAAGCTATTATGGATTTAGAGCATATTATTTTATTTATTACATAGCAAAATAATAAAATTGCTTTTAAAATAAGTAAAAGTAAATATTTTTCATAATTGTATAATTTTAAAGCGTTATATGTAGTACAGAAGTTAAAAAAAAAATTAGAAACTCGATACACTCACACTCAAGATATGGATACAAAACCGTATCTACATCATACCTGTGATTGAAATGATCATGTGAATATCTTTTTCATTTTTAAATACCATAACGATGCATTAAATAGAAATTTTTATGAATTAAAGAACCTGCAAATTATTATGAATTAACAAATCTATAAAAGAGAGAAAATTGTTGAAATGTTAGAAATAAATCTGCATTTGGAGTACTTTCTCATTTAAGAAATACTTTTCTAATATTTAATAAAGTTTAGATAGAAATGAGAGAATTTTCGAAGCAGATATTTGTAAAGTTACCCTAAATGCATTATGCAACGCATGGTAAAATGTATAACAAAAAAAAAAAAAAAATTAAGTAATGTATATTATTCAATAATCCCTAAGTAAACTATAAATTATATAGCAATTTCGCTCACAGCTATTGATAATTTTATAAAAAGAACTGAACTATTATTTTATTTCTTAGAGCTATAAAAGACAGAGGATAATGCAAATAAAGAAATATTCAAAAGAAATCGACGGAGAGAATTTTTTAAAAAAATTTAATCATAGTTCGCGTTCTACATTTGAAAAATGTCAGGCTCAAAACTGAAAAAAAGAGCAGGATTTTTACGGAATAGTCAACGAAAATTGGAAGGAGCGATGCGCTCCACTTATGAAACGTGATTTTTTTTTTGTTTATGAAATAATTCATTTCTGTGTACAGAAAATGAAAAAAAAAATTATATATCTCAGTAATTAGTGATTATTGTATAAATGAGAAACAGTAATGTAAAAAAAAAGTAATCGTAATTTTATGTAAAAAAAAAGTAATCGTAATTTTTAAATATTCTGTGTTTGATCCATTAGATCTATGTATTGATCTATACTATGTAGATCTAAGTATTTTACTCCATACTTATACTGTTGATTTATTTTGTCACAAAATAATTACTAGTATCTTAGCCATAATTATAAAATCTAAAGAATTATGTCAATGATTCGTTAATGAAACGGTATTTATTAATAGAAGATCTATGCGTTAAAGCTTCAAAAACTTTCGAAACTTTTCTAATGTCCCAAATCACCAAAAAGCAGTGACATCAGGTTCTAGATTTCACCCCACATTCCCTCTTCACCGCAAAAGAGTATCCTGGTTTCGCCTGCTGCTGCTCCACCCTCAGACTCCATTAAATGTCTCAAATTAACAACCAACTACAAAAATCCAAAGCCCCACCAAAGATCCTTCGAACAAAGATACTTAGTCCCAAGTAAAGTGGCATGGGGAAACAGAACGAGACGCTCTTCTATCAAAACCTCTTATTACCATCCAGCAAAGCGATGGGGCTGCAACCAAGGCTATTACTTTGACACCTCTAACTGCGGAGGATGACTTTTACACCATTAAGCTTGAAGCGCACGACTTACACCTCTAATTACAGTTGAGCAGCCACACATGGGACCATTTGAATCACCTCCTGAAGAGACCTTTGCCGTGAATTTAATGCGGCTGATAAGTCCTTGTTGGCCCTTCCCTGGTTATTAAAGATAGCACCTGGCCAATTGTAATGTGGAGATGAGTTCCGGGCATGATGGAAGTGGTGACAAATATCCGAAGCAATCATCCTGTCGAAAAGTCGGTTTTCGAAAGATTAGTGTGGTGTAAACTGAAGGGAGAAATTATATATGGATTAAATTTTATTTACTGGGAATTATAAGAAAAATTAAGATACATGAAGAGAGTTTTATATATATTTATATATATGATATGTACTCTAAAACATTATTTTAGAATATTTTGGATTACGTGCCTTAAAAGATTTTGTCTGAGGAAGTGGAGTGTACTTTTAAAACTATGGGAAAATTTAATACATATCTATATAATGTGCAAAAAACAATCATAGCATAAAAGCCGTACTTTTGCTTTTATAAAATGCAACTGAAAACATTTTCTACTATGAGTACTTATAAAGTTTATTAAACATGATTGATTCCTTATATTAATGAACGTGAAATAATAAAGAAAGTCAGGATAGAGACAAAATAACAAGGTATAGACAAATAAGCCACTTGTGATATTTTCTATTTGCTTTTTCTATTTGTTCTACTTTTACAAATAATTTTAATATTTCGTACATTATAGTCAAAAATATTATTATGTGATATATTCTTCAGTTGTTAAAATTTTTCATTTTACAAATGAGGGATTTCAATTGAAAAAAATAAACGGCTCTTTGGATCCAGCGTAACTCTAATTTTAAAAAGTTGAAATTTTTTTTATTAGCTATGTAAAGCTATTTACTAATTGGAATATTTTTTTTCAAGAAATGAATGCGAGTTAAAACAGTATAAGGGGAAAAAAAATATCTTTATTTCATACCATCGAATGTTTTTTTTTTTTTTTTTAAAAAATGAATACTTTAAAAACAAACTAAATTAAGGTCAACAACTAAAAATACTGGATATTTTTTTTTTTACAAATCAAAATGATTATTGAGTATCTTGATAAAAATTAAATATCATAATTCTACATTTTACTTCATAAGCGTTGATTACAATGTCATGTCATTTTTAAAATAATAATAAGTGTTCTGAAGATAATACCACTGTAGCAACACGTATAGCAAGAATCAAAATTTCAGGAATTTTTTTTTTTATCTAATACAGCAACTAAACTAAAAATTAATCACATCATTAAAAAAAAGAGAGTGAATAAATATCCTTTCTCCAGTCATTGCCTCTTTCAAACGCTCGTATACATGTAAGAATAAATGATTGTTAGCGAAAGTTAAAAAGTGCTTAAACGTCGCCGGAAGGTTTAATTTTGGCATTAGCTTGGACGGGTATTTAAAAGAACACCCTTTCCCCCTCTTTTTTTTCGGGTTTTTTTTTCCATGATCGTCGGTATCAGTTGCCGAACAGAAGTTCTTTATCCGTTTTATAAGAAACCAGTTTACACTTGGCTGTAGGCAACACTTTTCGGTATAAATACGCTGCTCTTTTCAAAATAAAGTGTCACTTTCGTCAGACTTCACCATGCTGTCATGTAAACATATTGACTGGGACAGAACAGCCCGTGCTGCGCTGTCACTCTTTTTAAAAAAGCAAATGGGAAGGGATGATTCGCTCTTATACTCATACATTCATTAGACTGATAAGTATAGTATATACAGCTGTGTTTAAGCAGGTACAATATGTTTTTATAAACTGTTGTTTATATTCTATAAAATCCGATAATTACCAGTATTCATTGTGGTTGAAAAATAGGTTATGTTTTGACAAGAAGAAAAAACGCCCACTCTTGCATTTCGTTCTATTTTCATTGATGAATTGTGATTCTTTAGCAATGATGAATGTGTTACGTTGTCAGAAGAGATTTTTGCTATTGATTAGTTTACGTACGTTTGAGTGATGAGGTGGGAAAGTTGGAATATTTTGACTTTTCATATTTTCTTTAAGTCGTTAGGGATCATTCTTCAGCGAAATGCACGTATAGGATTTTCCTGAAAACGGTGAAGACTATCTGATCATCAATCACGTCAAAAAATTAAAATAAATAAATAAAAATAAAAACAAAGACTTTTTCAGAACTGATTGGTCAAAAAATTTGCGCTTGTCATTAAAATCAATGAATTTCAATTTCACAAATTTTGAAAACATTACATTCATTTTAAAACAACGACTAACTTTCATTTATTTCGTCAGAAATCACATAGATTAATTTTTGTTCAGAATTCATTTGGTTGCTCAATGATACCTTTTTATTTGAATACATAAGTTTAAATTCGTCATAATGTTATAGGAAGTTTTTTCTCATTAAGATCAGAGTATCAAAACACTTTTTGAGAAAGATATCATGCCATTTAATAAAAAGTATTGTTTCAATAATTTAAGTACAAAATTGTCATCAAAATATAATAAATCCTTTTGAAATTTTACATTCAAGTAAGTGCACATTGGAAATATATTTATAAAGACTTTATTTTTATATTAACTTATGAATATTTCAATTTTATTAAATATAGTATTTAGAATTTTTAAAAAGAAACCTTTCTTTGGAACAAAGATAGTTTACTTTTCATTCTTATGTAATCCATTTTACCTAATAAATTAATTAATCAAATTTTCTCTTCGGAAAAAATGGATTTCTAGGTGACATTAAAAGGAAAACACAAATGATATTGAAAACGAATGTAAATGTCATTTTAGCACTACCTAAATTCTTCTTCTAGATCCTTTTCTTCGTTTCTGAAACAAATCAAAAGCACTTCTATCGGTAATGGATTCATTGCTTTAAATATAAGCGAAGGAACAGTAACCAAGCTGACGAATGACATTTTGTTATAATTGTTATTTTGTTAAATAGCTCGAAACTTAGCTTACGTTTAAACGGTTGTTAAATGAGAGTTATTTTAAGAAAAGAATACACTAACAGCATTTTTTTCTCTCTTCCACAGATTCATCTCGTGATCACCTAAGCATGTTCAACAACCGCCAACAACCAAAGAAGAAGCGAAAATCCCGCACCGCTTTCACCAACCACCAAATCTTCGAGTTAGAGAAGAGATTCTTGTACCAAAAATACCTTTCCCCCGCCGACAGAGATGAGATTGCCCAGTCTTTGGGTCTTACTAATGCCCAGGTGATCACATGGTTCCAAAATAGGAGGGCAAAGCTCAAACGAGACATGGAGGAACTGAAAAAAGACGTCGAGCATTCCAAAGTGACCTCCTCATCCAAACACATTATCGAGAACATTCACGATCTCAGACTCCTGAAGAAATCGAAGGATGGGAAGATACTTTGCACCATGATGCCCTGACGGTGATTTGTGCGATGTCTCACAGTCATTGCACACACCCTCGCATTTTTGCTTTCACCAGTGAAGAACTCTCAACTACAATCGCTTTGAGCCAAACTTGCTGTCAGTATAGTAGAAACTGTTAAGAACACATGCTTGGACAGATGAAATGTAGATTTTGATTTCTGAAGAGAATATATTGTGTAGAGATATATAATGAATTATTATCAAAGCTGAAAATGTATTACGCTGAAAATTATCATTGTTCTCTTTGATATTTATGTTTTTTATTTATCATTGAACAATGAGTATTGATGAAGAAGAAATAATAGTAATATAAATGTTTTCACAAATATTACTGATAGAAATTTAGCCATATGTCATTTTTCTTTGAAAATTCTAAGTTAGAGTAATTCTTTCTTCTTTTATTATTTAGAAAATCATAATTGTGAAACAATTTGGATATTTTTAAGCCGGTATTTTTATTGAAAAATCACTAGTTTTACTCAATGATTATTATCCAATTACACAGCACACTTATTATTATTTTTATATAAACTTATCAACTTCGTTATTAATTATTAAATATAATAAAGAAATAATTTATACTTTAAAGTAATAATTTAAAATAAGATTTTATAAGTGAAATATTTATATAGTTAATAAAGTTTAATGTCTCAAAAGTTAATATATTAATACATCTTTCAAAAAAAGGTGTAAAAAAGATTGAACAATATTTTTTTAATGAATCTACATATGACTTTCGATGGATTTTCATTTGCTAAATTAATTATTTTTTCTTTTAAGATACTGATGATCTAAAAAAAAATTCTGGTTAAAATTAAATAATTCTAAAATTTCTTTTAAACATTATAATTTTTTTATTAAAATTCTAACATTTTTTTTCCTTATTAGAAAATCTTGTGGATTTTGTAAGCACTCCTTATTTCACATTTTGAATCAAAGGGAAGGATTATATATGATATTTTTAAGACTACTGTTGGTTTTCCAATGCTAGTGTATCTTTAAAGTATTTTTACTAACTGACAGATCTCTCAACAGTATAGTTCCAGCTCTTGTAATTTGTTGTATATATATTTATGTATGTGATGGTAAGGTAAACTATTAAAACAGTCGTTTATTAGCGACAAATTTATTTATTTATCAAGTACGTTCACTTGATCTTGTAGTTATTAATTTCGTTGTGAGGTTTCATCGTGCTATCATTATCATAATGCAAAGTATTTTTGTAAGTACAAAATTATAAGCATTCTTCACAGAATCCTAAGCAATTTACAAAAATATATTTTAAAATAATAATGATGACAGTAAATTTACACCAATATCTTATGGGAATAATTAAAAAATGAAAAAAAAATTGAAAAATCGATATAAAATATTTCCAAGCAATATATAACTACATTAATCTATGTATATTGTGTTAATCTTGTTTGTCCTTTTGAAACAAAATCGTGGAAAATTTTGAAATTAGACTTTTAAATCTTTGCATTCATTTTTTAGAAAATGATAAATAACTTGAGAGTATTTTTTTTTAAATTCTGCTAACTTAAATTTAAAATTTAAACTCTAAGAATATTTTATCTTAAATTTGGATATAATTTATATCAGAGGCCCGTCTCTCAAAATGTGGTGTGCATATCTAAACGCTAGTTTAGTAAACGCGAAGAATTTCTAAAATTTGTGACGTTCGTCCGTCATTGGTTGGTTCTTGCGCCATATTTTAATTTAATATATTAGTTTAAGTACAAAAAAAAAAAAAAACAGTTTGAGAAAATACGAAACTAAACGAACGAAACTATTTATTATCAACGCAGAATCACCTAGATCGCTCTCTCAAGAGCTCCACCCTAACTCACAGTCCTAAATTCTGATTGAAATATGAAATCTCTTACCAATCCACTCGTTGAAGATTTCAGTACTATCTTTTATAGTAACCACGTAGATTAATGTTGTAATGCAATTCAGTCAAATCCTCCAAATTAATCGAGTAACTTTATGATCATCACAATGCTCAGGCTGCCAATTCATATCCTCTATCTCTCTTCTCTTCCCCTCCTTACTTGTATAGGTATTATTTATATATCCTTATATCTAAATCACTTCACTTCGTTTCTACCTACATCTAATTTACTTAATCACATTTTATTTGGGTTGGGAAGAAATTATAATTTATACAATTAAGCTCAATAGAAGTCCCTGAGATTAGTGAAGAGAAAATCATGAATAGTCCAACGTCCCAGAATATTCGAGCAGCAATGATTTAAAACTGATTTTTAATAGAGAACATTTAGGGCAAAATTTATGAAAATAATACCCAAACTATAAGAAAATTGAGACAGATTGAAGGACTCAGTTATAAGGAAACTGCATCTCAAATATATTCTAACTTTCTAACGAGACACATATATGACTATGATCATACTGTCAGGCCCGTGGCAAATAACACTCGAAAGATTCACATTAAAATAGTGGCTGTATTTATAATCAAAATACATCATATTTATCAATTTTCAATGTCAATGATTCTCCTATATATTTAATATACCAAAGAAATGACCAAAATTTTATAATTTTCAGTTTAATTTCAAAAATTTATTTTCCTCCGAATTAAAAGAAAGGAAACAGTTTATCTGACAAGATATATATCATGTTCCCTACCATGATACAGAAAAAAAAATTTATCAGCAATTATAAGTAATCTTATTTTCGAAAAGCTTTAACGACAAGTGAACTTTCAGCTCAAAATTGCATTAAAAAACCGAAATATTACCGTTCAGAAAAAATATATAAGAATGTTTAATATGGCAAAGACAATGACGTGATTGTTTATGAACGTCACACTGAGAAGCAACATGAGGGTTATTGGAGACGGACCTAGTAATTTCGAACCTCCATCAAGTGACGAATACGATTCCTGAGCTAGCATCTCCTTCTTCAAACTTCCACACCACACTTACAGGAGGATTTAGACCTAGATTTATTACTTGCATCAGCCCCACTCTACACGACGCGTCTTTGAGTGGCATCAGGTTTCGAAGCCACGGCTCGACGAAAACGACACTGATTGCGAGACCGTGACCATGACCATTAGGCTTCCACGGCCACTTGTTATGGCAGAGTACATCACAGTAAAAAATGACTAAGGTTGGAGTAAGTCTTAGAGCCACTGAGTTATATAAAACTTGTATTTTTTTTCCGAGAAAAAAATTAATTAATGCATAATCTTTAAAACTATGAGGTCAAACAATAAATTGTTTGAATGATTTTGACAAGGAAATTTATAACTTATGCAAACACAAAAATTGTAATAATCATATGTTGTTTAAAATAACGGAGAAATCCACAATATTTGAATACTGATGCAAATATTAAACATTATTTGAATAATTTTCTTGCATATAAATCAAAACTAAATGTAAAAATTCAAAAGAAATCTAATTTTAAGGCATCAAATTTGAATTAAGAAAAAATATTACTATTTTTCAACATTACATTTCACATTATTCATAAATGCTTAATCTTATTTCATAAATTTTACGTTTGCGAATTAAAACTTAAATGTTTATTTATAAGCTATGTCTGCTAATTCCATAAAAATTTTAAGGTTATAGTGTTACGATAACTCTAACATGAATAAAATAATCATCTTATTATCAGCTAAACAAAATGTAATAAAATTTTGCATTACTGTCGAAAATTTGTCTCAAAATTTCGTTAAATATTTGAAATGCTATTACAGTTTAATTTGTTTTAGTTTATAATGATTAATTTAATTTGTATTTAATAAAAATAATACCTTATGAAAAATTTTATATGTATATTTCAATCACTTTTTGTATAAAAATAATATATTTATTCCTCAGCTTAGTTTACATCAAACAACACTCACAAAATATATGTATTATCAATAATATTGATTTTTGTACATTTGGAATCGTAGTATTGAAATGTTACAAATCATATCAACGATATTTGTGTCATATTGGTATAGTAGTTATATGTATATAAGATATAAATTTTTCTGTAAATAAACTGTTTGAAATATTATTCTTCTGGCTTTTCTTTTCCTGTCTAGAAATATAATAAATTATCACTTACCTCATTGTTATTTTTTGCCACAAAACCTGTTCAATCTAATATAAGTTTTTCTTACAATGATGCAATATTGGATAATAAATCGTTCCTTCAAGAGTCAACACCAACACAAGTGATAGATTAAGAATTTTCGATAAATTATTATCGCTATAAGAATAAAATAAGTTTTAAGAAGTAATTTTCACTTGATTTTACTTATTAATGAATTAAATTATCCTTAGATTTCATCTTATATAGCGTATATGAATTGTAATGTGTCGTTTGTCGAGACCAAATTGTCAATAACGTGATTCTTCCACGGTAGAACGGGCGTCATTAGTTTTCACACCAGTTTAATGAGCCATTTAGCATTCAAAATAGCTTTAGGAACAATTTGATCTTATTTTGAAAACAGTATCTGAAAGTTAAAAAACAGCTTTTCTATATAATTCTTATACTCAATAAAACATAATGTAATACATAAAAATCATACTTTTCCTAATAATGAAATCTGAAAGAAATTGAGGTTATAATATAAGTATATGCCTTTTCTAAGACAGTGATATGCTACTATTTGTAAATTGGTTTCCACTCAATCCTCATTTAAAAGTTAACTATCAATTTAATTTTTTCATAATTTTTCTTCTTATATTAAGGTTTCATTGGAATGTTAATGTTTCTTATTCACTTTTAAATATGGTTTTAAAATTTTGCTCCAGTATTTCCTTTTATTTTAATTCATTCAATGTTTTTAATATCTCTGGTATAACTGATATTTTATTTGTTTAATTATCCTATTTCAAGCTTTCATACGCAAGTATTTTCCGTTTCTTCTATGTAATATAACCACAAATTAAGCTTCCATTATTATTCTTGATTTGATATTGACCTATTGCTCCGTACCTCGTTAATATTTAGTTTTAATAAGACTTTCATTAATGAAAATTTTCAGAAGTTAGCAGAACTCCAACCCTTTCAATAGTTTGAAACATTACCATTTGTTCATAAGCATCTTCTTCAATTATATTTTGATTTGTAAATGATTTATTAAATAAGAAAAGAAAGAACTTTTATTGTATAAAATTTTGCTTTACCCTGAACTGTTTACTATATGATAGAAAATTATTAAACTATATAAGAATATTTCAATTAGCATTGATTAAAATGTATGTAAAATCATTTATCTTCAGATTCTTCGGATATATTCTGAACTTTTTGAAAATTAATTATTTAAAAATTCATTTTTTACTCAAAATAGATTAATTTCGAAATATTTCTGTAATTCTTGAAGAAAAAAAAAGGTTGGAGTTAACGCATTTAAAAGATTAAATTTTGCAAATTTCATGCGATTTTGTTGAGCAGTTTTGAAATATATGAATCCATAATATATAGTAAAAATCAAAGTGTATAGTAGAGAAATACAAGTTCCAATTTCTTGAACTTTCTTCTTTTTTTTTTTCATGAACTAAGATTATAAACATTATTTACATTACTTTATGCTGTACATTATTAATGAATATAGTCTTCGAAAAAGTTTCAATCAGCTGATTAGTTTGAGCATTATGTAACGTCAATGTCTTTTTTAGGCTAACGGTATGATAATTTATAAATAGGTAAACAATAAACAGTTAGGATAGATTGCTGTGTAAATAATCAAAATTTAAATGCTTTTTCTAACTCGAAAGCAAATAAGAAATTAAGAATAAGAATATTAAGCAAATTTTATCTTAAACAATATTCAAATTAAATTGCATTATAAATAAATTAGAACTATTTAATTTATAAATATAAATTAACATTTATTTTGATTACAATTTTTATAAGAAACAGTTTAATGTTATAAAATACGACACAATTAATACTTAATAAGAGTTTCAGAACGAATAATAAAATCAAGTTCTTCTATTGAAATAAAATTAAAGATCTCGTTTAGTATGAATATTAACGAAATTTATTATTCGATTACGTTGTTTTCTTAGATTGGTTGGTTTTATTGACGTCGTACTAGAAGCAACACGAGGTTTATTGGCGACAGACTTCGTAATTTTGAACCTGGGTCAAGTGACGATAACGACATCTGAGCTGGTACCACTCCTTTCAAACTTCCATACCTCGCCAACTAGAGGACTTTGAGCCAGAAACATGGTTGGTCTTTCGTGGCATCAAAGCTAGAATCCACGGCTCGACGATAAACGTCGGCAATACAGTATACTCGCAGGAACAGAATTCATAAAATCATATATAAGTGTTTTTTATGAGCGCACTTTTAATGACATTTTCTAAAGATTTTATGATCTACGTAGTTAACGAAGGTGATATTTATTTTAAATTAATATGATTTAATATTAAATTTCGTACATATTCACCGCCAATTATTTTGACTTTTTTTTATGGTAATAAAGGATCAAATAAAAGAAATTTTAAAATAGACATTACTATTCTTATGTGAAGAATATAAAAAAAAATATAGTAATGATATTATGTTTTGCTCCTCATTTAAAAGAAAATTTCAGGCTATATCATTGTTATTATAATTATTTTTGTGAAAAAAGTTCTGTCAGCAATATAGTTCTTGATATCAAAATTATTAAATCAAACGTATCATAAACCTTAACATACAGAGTTAGTTGTATTCTAATTTGGGCTTTAAACATGTAAATAAATTTTTTGAAAGGAATTTGTAGGGTTATATACATTTGTTTTAATATTAATGTTTCATATAAGCTCATAACTTCGGGTGATTGAAATTTTGTAGCAATAAAAAATTTAACAAGAAATGGAATTAGCAATATCATGACAAAATATGAACCATGCTTATATGATTGAATTAAAAGAGTTAGAATTAAAAAATGTAGGAATCGAAAAAATCGCAATAAAGATATTTGATTTCAGACACGATGAAAAGAAAATACGTGTTAAAAAATTGTGATATTTTTTTCTATAATTCTATAGTATATTAAAAAATAAGAATTATTTTTATAAGCCGTGAATAGCTGAGGTAAAAATGTATTTTATTATGGAAGAAAGTTTTCAAACATAAGCTCTTCACAAATTATTTAGTTAATAAAAATTTTTTAAAAAGTTATACGGTAAAAATTGGAATACATGTAGTAAATTGATAGTTTCTGAAAGGTTGAATCATAATATTCTTATATGCTCTGCTCTGTTTCTTAGAAGAATTCTTTAAATTTTACTGCTTTGATGTAGGGCTATTCATGATTTTCTCTTCATTAGATTCGGTGACTTTTTGATAATTGGAATAGCATAAAATTACAATTTTTCACTAATCCAAATTAATAAATTAGATAAATTATATGAATATAGGAAATGTTGTGATTTGAATAAATAAGTGATTTGAGATATATAAGTGAAATAGAACTGAAAGGAAAGAGAAGGAAATCGGGGATAGCGACAGACTGATAGATATTTATAAATTGCACTGAAGCATCGTAATTAATCTTTTGGGTTGAAGTGAGTCCTAGTTAAAGTTATGAGACACGAATTTGCTGTTATAGAGAAATATTTGAATCAGGACGATTTATATGGTAAGCTAAGGCTTTATTATTAGAATTATTAACTATGATTAACGGAGTTATGAGGGATTTGAGAGAGAGCATCCTTTCAAATTCTTTGACAATGAATAATTTTTTTTTCTCTACTCTTACTTATCTTCCACTGATGTTTGATAACTATTCAACTACTTATTATTTGCAATTAATAACTTATTACATAATTATTTGTAATTATTAAACAATCTTATTAGATTGGGAGGAATGATGGTAGAATTAAGTAGTGAAAGAAGTGCGTCACTACAGTTACCAGTCCTACACACACAGATGTATATATATATATATATATATATATATATATATATATATATATATATAAGTAAGATGAAATATTTTAATAATCTTTTTGTAGAAATACATACTTCCATAATACTTAATATAAATACTTCAGCATGAATTTTCCTCAATCTCATGTAACTATTTTCTGTTCAAAAAACATTTACATAATAAGAACTTGAAATAATTGAATCTGAATTTCATGGCAAATTTCACGTGTTTTTAGTTCAAATTTTTGTTATAAACGTTTTATATAAATTCTACTACATTAGTCAGTTTTTGCTTAATTAACTATATCATTAGTAAATATTTTGAATCTGATTTTCTCTAAAATTGAAATATATTTCCAAGTGTTAATGCAACTAAATTATAGTTTATAAAAAAAAAAGCTTCGAAGAGTAAATAATAAATTGCATTTATTAATTTTGCAACTTAAAAAATGTTTGAAACATAATTTACATAACCAAAGGTAACGAGACGCTAAATGTAACGATATTAATAATTCAATGGAAATATAATTAAAATTGCCATATGAACAGTACCTACCAAAAATGTCCAGAAGGTAACGATCCAATAATTAATTTTCCTTCGTTACTCAAATAATGGGATAAATTTAAATAGAATAATCAAAAATGTATTTCGTCTTGTTGTATAAGTAGTAATTAAAGTAAATATTGAAGTACACACACATATTACGTGCATTTCTAAATTTATGTCTTAAAAATGTTTTGTTATGATTATTAAAATAAAAGACAAAAACATAACCCATGTTTCTTTGTGTATAGAAAATTTAAAAAATTAATTTATAAAATTAGTACAATGGCATCCTGATGAAATAATATGATAAAATCAAATAACAGTGATAAGCAATATTACGCTTATATTAATTTTTCTAAATAAAGTAGCCCTCATAGCTACTGTTTGTCAACAAATTGTCATAAAAGTTTAAATTCTATTTTAAAATCTCAAGCAGAAATTTTTACATTAATTGGTTACATTTATTTCTTACTTCTATAGCACTTAAGTTTTGACTCGATATTTGGTAGCATCTTTATTCCGGGCATATCTATTTATTCTTCCATCTTGAGAAATAATTGTTACACTTAATTTATAAATTAATCTAGTTTGAGTTGTTTATTATATCACATTAGAGAATATTATATTTTTGAATAATTTTGTAAGTATATAAGCTTTAATATAACATGAAGAATTTGCTCTCGCGCTGGATTTATTAAAATAATATATCATTATATTATTTTCCACACAATTTGTAAGCAATGATTACGGTTATATAAGAAACAGAAATAAACAACTATATTTAATCCATTATGTTAAAAAGAGGGAAGAGGAAGAACATTTTTTATATCGTTTATCTTTCCAATGATTTATTATGAGAAAAGGAGTTAATTAAACATCACTTATCTTCTTGGGAATTAAAATCTGATTAAAGTAATTTTCATTCTTCATGATAGTTATGAAACATACATAAATTAAGATTCTTTGTTTTAAATATGCGTAGTTCATTTACTGCGGATTTAGAGTAAAATAAATATGACAGAGTTTCAGCTCCTAAAGATTATACAATTCTTGAATTTTTGCAGTAAAAGTCAAGCAGTCTTAATAAACAGCTGCTATAAGTGTCTCAGCATTGAATGAAATCCGAAAAAAATATCACAAAATGTTAAGAAAGTGAAATATATATATATATATATATATATATATATATATATATATATATATA
>BMAW01083358.1:0-23302 GCA_019974015.1 Nephila pilipes | reverse complement strand
TATATATATATATATATATATATATATATATATATATATATATATATGTGTGTGTGTGTGTGTGTGTGTGTAATATTCAGCTTTATCCTTCCTTTATTACAAACCTCAGATGAAGTCACAATAAATAAACTAAAATAAAATGAAATTTCAAGAATATTACATTTTAAATATCGACTTAAAAAGCTTCTAAAATAAAATCAAAGAGCACTTTATTTCAAAATTAATTTTACGCTGTTATTCTAATGAATTAGCAAGATATTTTTGAGTTATTTTATAATAATTTCGGATTATTTTTCAATATAATCAATCATTTGTTAATTATTTACTCTGATTGGAAACACACACTTTACGCAAATGGTGTTATATATATATATATATATATATATATATATATATATCTATATTAAACTTGGTCTGTATTATTCTTTAGTATTCAACTACTTAGATTATCATACATGTATAAAGAGCGGCATGCATCAAGACGCATTTAACTTCTATTTTTAAGCATCTTAAAAAAAATAATTTATTGCACCCTTTTGAGCACTTTCCCCCATTTAAATTCATTTCAAATGTCTAATATATATTAAGATGGATATCCTATATAACATACTACCTGCAAATTAAAGGCTTACATCGAAATTCATCAAAAGAAGCGCCAAATGTTATCAATTTATTTGCAAACATGCCCGATAATTTAAGCCAACCTAAAGATAGGTTGCCAGAGATCACTATTTTTCAAACGAAGGATGATTTGCTGGCTCCCCCCATTACTCTCTTTGTTTGAGTACCAGGAAGAGCCATATCTATTAACGTCGATCTACATAATTAGCATTATTTACGCTAAGCGCTGACGTAATCTAAAAATAGAAGCATCATTTAAAAGTCATCAAGTTAAGACAATAGAAAAGAATCTTAGTGGCTGAGGAACAACACTGTAATTATGGAAAATGATTACAGAGCGATTATTTGCAAGGGAATGGATTTTTTGGCACAAATTGTTCAGGCGTTCGCGCGAGGAATTCGATTTACGTAAGCAATTTATTCCTTCTAGGTACATAGATAATTATGAAAATGAGGTTCGTAAAGAACAAATGGCTTTTCAAGTTTATGAGCCGCAAACTTCTAGGTTTCTGTTTGGTGATTTAAGAATTCTAAGCAATGACAATTCATTGCTTAACAACAGCACTGAGTGATAAGATTCTACGGCATGACTTAACAATTTGTATTTCACCGTGAAATTATGACTCAAATTATAATTAAACTCTATTGTACGATGATAGAGATAGTAAAAAAGACATTACACGGGCAGTGAAACATTTTTTTATAAATTGCCTTTCATTTAAAGGTTCTTCTTTGGTTCTTTTTAATCTTTTTTTTCCCCCTTAAAATAATTTAATTGCAGTTCTGTTAATGGCATACACAATAACTGCAAAGAAAATTAATTATTTGGAGAATTGCAACTAATAGTATTCATAAAGATCTATTTCATACATATCGTATAAATTCTAACATAATTAGAATCAACAAGCCAATTAATATTTCCCTATCCTTGGGAAAGAGATTTTTTTCCCGGGTCAACAGGATTAAAGCTTTTTTGAATGAAACGAGAGTACTCAATTATTTTTTCTGATTTTCAGATAGCTAAATAAATATGTAATAGTTTGGATTATAAATTTTTTTCACTAATACCCAGAAATAAAATTATAACATAAAAAGAATTTATTTTGTCATATGAAATTTTTTTTACAGTTAACGTGAATGATTTGATAATGACTATCATAAAGTACAAATAACGTAATACGTTTATCTTGTTTCACAATGCAAATACTTTCACAGCAATTGAATCATATTTTTTTCATAGTTAATTAATTATTAAATAATCTAACTTTAGAAAAATAGATTTGTAAATTTGTGCAATAATAATTAATTAGAAATTGTAAAGTTTTATTCGTAATTGCAATTTCAATTAATTGTCCCTATCGTTTGAAATTATGCTTGGTAAATTAAAGATGTTTCACAATACTTTTTAGAGAAAATCCTTTAGAGCAGTTCTCTATTTTAAGCATATATCCATTTTTTGTGAATTATTTTCATTATCGGTGTGCTTGCTTGCTTGATTCTTTTTTACCATCTCAATGAGCAACACGAGGGCTATTGGTGACTAGCCTCATAATTTCCAACTTCGGCCAAGAGACGAGAACGATATTTGAGTTTGGCACCCCACTCTCCAATTTCCATATAATTTTAACATGAGGACTGTAAGTCTCAATGGACTGAAAGTGTATCAGCCCCGCTTCTCTATAGGTCCTTAGTGGCATCAAGACTCGAACCCGCGTCTCTACGAAAACAACATCGCGACCATGACCACTCAGCTATTATGGACGCTCTTTTCTTGCAAAAGCTGGACTGTACTTAAAGCACTGCTATTCTAATGAATTAGCTTACTCTTTTCGGCTTGAATTTTTTTTCAGCATTTCTGTAGTGTGTAGAGATAAAACTGTTTTCTCCATTGTGAAAAAACAAAGTTTTAAATATTTTTTTCTAAAAAAAAATCATAAATTTTTCTAAAAAAAATGAGTTATCTGGATTTCTTTCCTTCTCTTTGTTAGAAATACAATTTAAAAAATCAATTTATTAATTTAGGTTCATTAATATTTCTATTAAAATCACATGAGCAATAATTTCGAGAAGTAAGAGTTAGTTAAAAAAAACTGTTTTAGGATAGTTTAATCGAAAATATCCCTTCCTCTCATTTTTATAAAGCACAATATAAAAAAAGAAAGTGACTACTTAATAGTAGGTAATTAAAAATTTATGAAATATTTTCTGTTTACTATTGATGCAACTTATTAAAATTATTTTATTATTGGTATAATGGTTCAATAAATAATAATTTTTCTTCTTGTGATTTCATTATTTTTTACGCTTATCAAAAATAAACTAGAAATTATAAACGTTCAGCCTTTTATAAATCTCAAATGATCTGTTTAGAAATATTCTTATAAAAATTTAATTAAAATATTCAATAAACATTTTTTTTAAAAAAAATCTATCTTATTTGAAAATATTTTTTCTGTTCTTATATTTGGCACTTTAAAATGTTAAAATTACATAAATAATTCATTTATCCTCTTAAGTTAAGGTGCTATTATGAATGTTTTGTCACTTTGGTTTTAATATTCTGACCTATTTAAAAATGATTTTAGCATCAATTTTTTCCGGCTTTCTGAAATTAAAAATTAAGATTTAAATTTTAGTGACGACTAGTAGGATTTTTTAAGATGTCCAACTGTCACATTAAAAAAGTTAGGACATTTATTTTCATAACACAATTAGCTGAAATATTTAAATATTATTATATTAGATTCATTTTAGCTGAAATATTTAAATCCTTATTCTTACATAAGTTAATATTAAAATTCATTTAATTTATTTAAATCTGTCTTTCAATTTAGCACAGTTTACTCGATAGTTTGGTGTTTCTTAAGAGCAATCGTATTTGTTTTCCTTTTAATCTGTAGAAAAATTCAATAACTTTAATTAGGCAACACGATGTCAACAATACTTTGGATAGGATTCGTTGTACTTTTTTTTATATAAAAAAAGAAATTTAAAATATTATTAATGTGATGAAGTTATGTATTGTTTTTCATTATTTATTTTTGGATTTATATAATTATTAAGTTCTTATTGAGGAATGAATATTAATAACAATTGGAAAAGAGATTGGACGAATTACAGCATCTGAGTTGTACTTAAGTGTATGGCAATGATTCAAGTTTATATCCGAAGAAAAAGAACATCATTCATAATTAGAGAAACTGTAAAAAATAATTTTCTTAGATTTTTGGAAAGTTTAATGCAAAACCTAATTTCATTCATAGAATTCAAAGCTGACAAATCATAAACACAACAAATCGAAGCAGTCATTACAAATGACTGTTTATTGCTAAATTTTAACGAGATTCAATGTTACCTCTTCTGACTCAGAAGCTAATATTCAAGACATTTGACCCGTTAAAAAAGAGATAATACATAATTCAAGTTTAATTTAAAAGATCTCAAAAACAATATAAGAAGGTAAGCGATTTCTTGGATGTTATCCCTGAAAGAATGTGTCAACATTTGAGCAATGTGTCGAGAAAACTAGGAAATCTTACGCAACTCACATAATGTTTGATAAAGTAATTGTGGTAAATTTCATTCAATCATCATAAATTCTTAATTACGATTACTATTGTTGTTAGAATAACCAGTAGTTTTTTCGTCGTTCCATCGCTTACATTCATCAAGACTATACCTTAAGCTTGAAGGTGGGGTTGTTTGATTGGTTTTATCAACGTCGCTTTAGAAGCAACACGAGAACTATTGGCGAAACTTCAAGGTAGGAGTTTGTCGCATTTTACAGATTCAGCATAATACACCATGACTGTTTACATAAAAGAGAGAGAGAGAGAGAGAGTAAACATTGAATCGGCGTAAACTATAAGTTACGGTCATGTGGGTCATTTTTTGCATCAATGTACCTGAAAAACGTGGGAAAACTTTATAACCAAAAGATAGATACTTGACCTCGTTATAGCATCGTGTAGGAAGCTTGCCGATATCTGGATGTCAAACATCCTTTTCGTTTAATCGTTTGTATTTCCACAGTTGCAAAAACTATTGAAAGCAAAAAAGAAGAGCCTTATCAAATTCTGGATAACTCACTTGAGGATCTGATTATGAAAAGCTTTTAAAACAGCCCCCGCGATATCTGGGCTTTAGGGAGCAGTGAAGACATCATCGGCTTCGACTAATCTCTGCCTTTTAACGCTTCCATAATTCCAACGCTAAGTAATTAATCACTTACACGTTGTGATAGGCGCGCATGTAAACATCGACATGACGTCATATCAGGCGTTGACGGCTCAATTTGTCATCGTCGGTTATCACGAACGGCGAAGAAATTAATACCGCCGAGCCATATAAGGTCGCGGGATTGTGTGATTATGCCGCTGAAGGTCATGTGAGGGTTATGTAAAGGTCGCATTTCCGAAAAAGAGCGATGTAATTATACGGAGAAGATTAAGGATGGAGGTATAATTATGGTTTCATAATTAGTTTAATATCACAGGCTTGGCTGAAGAGAGGTGTGCATAACAGAAAGTGGAATGCTTAAGGCAATTTTAATTCAGATGGGCATTTCGTCTTTTTCGTTCTCTATTGTTGGGTTGCAAATGATTTCGTTTCAAGGTGGGACATTTGAACTGGTTATAAAGGGATGGTATAATTACGTGAAATTAAATTAATATTGTTATTCGAACCATTTTTTCTTTTGAATTTGGATTACGAGTTCAGTTCATTTATTGTGAACATTCTCCTAGCAATTCATCTATATGCTATTTTCGTAACTTGGACAGCAAATATATCAAATGAAATTGATAAGGTTAACCCACCTTTTAGAATGAGATGGTTGAGCTCGTAAGTTTAGTTTTTAAAAGTGCTTCGATAATAACTAATGATATACTCTATTTTAAAATAAATAAATTTTCCTCTTTCACCTTTCTTTTTTTATGCAGTTATTCTATTTGTCTTGAATTCTCACACCTGTGTGTTGAAATTAATACATACTAAAATTGTTACATTAGAGACAATGCATATTTTTTATCACAGGGTAATTAAATTTTCTTTACTTTCCATTAGGATCGGAAAGTTGAAGGCAATGACTTAGCTAACGTGCAACAGGGTAGAATATAAAATTATCCTGTCCTATGGCTTATTTTATGTTTAGTTTAACACAGCAATACTCAATAAGCATATGTTACTAAAACAAGAAATAAAGTATTTGGATGTTTCCCAATTATTTTTTCTCATTCTTAGAACGGGGTAACGATATTCCGGTGGCTATTATCTAGAGTTCCATGACCAGTGACAATCAAATCGAGCCATGATTTGAGTTCTAGTTCATGTGAAGATTCGATAGCAATATAAGGGAGATTGCAGATCATTAATTTATTCCAAAGGATTTATTACGGAGAAGTGTGTTAGTTTAGAAAAAGAGCTAACAATACAGGTATAGTTCTCGTCGCTTGACAGAGACTCAAAGTTACGAGATTAGACATTAATAGTCTGAGAAAGATATTAATTCAAAATCAACATTTTTAAATTGAAAATAGAAATTATACATGGTAAAATAGTAGTATTTCTCCCTTAATAATATGTATTGTACGAAAATATTATTAAGATACAGTCAAGTGGACTCGAGGGAAAAGAAAGGAAACACTAACTGTAGAATACAGAAATTTTTGGAAAAAAGGCATCATCAGCGTAAACCCACGCTAAGTTAAATTGCACATGGCATCACTGTGAAAGTCACAATTGCAAAATATTGAAATATATTGGGGTTTATGGTTCATCATTAAGAAAAAAATATATGAAATAAACCCATAACTCAAAAATAAGTTATAGAGGAGAAATGTTGAATATATATTTATGTTCAAGAATGTACTTAAATTTACCCACTAAACTAGTCTTCATACGTAACGTTGATACTATGTTATAAGAAATATATCACAATAATTAGGTATTAATTTGAATTATAAAAGAATATCTTAAATTTTACTTTTACTAACAAAAATTATTACAGAAATCGTACTTCATATGAAGGCATCATAATCTGATTCTTCATTCTTTGCTCACTACATTCACTATCTCTGATTTTTCAGAAGTTTCATTTTTCACTAAGTGAATGGTGATTTGACCGAAGGAAGAATGTAATTGGTCTGAGATCTATTTGGGGTGATTAAAGCCTTTAAACCCATTCAAGGGAAAGAATAATAAGATAAAAATAGAAAAAAAAAGTTCGCAGAAAGCAATTGGGTGGTCTTTTGTGTGGCGGCAGCACCAAGATGACCCAAGCTATTTACAATGGTATCTAACGCAAATGTTTTTAAAGGCTTGCAAGCACCGCATTGATAAAAACCACTGATAACCGCTGAAAGTTTAAGTTTTAAACATGGGAATGTCGTTGCATTCCTTTTTCTTTTTTCGAAAATTACAATACTTTATTAAGAAGCATATGTTGTATGTGAAATAACGGAGATTTTGGTAATCGTAACTTGCTCAGTTACTATTGTATTTTAAAGTAAAAATCCACAACCACTTCGTTATGGACTAATACTTGACCTGTCTGGGGACCTGAGTCGCACAGCATCACAATTACTTCAATATGAACTGCATTACCACAAACAAAGAATGAAATTACCACAAAGTACGAATTAGTATGAAACAATCATATAATCCAGTAACTGTTCAGAAAACGTGAATTAAACCTGGCTCAAAAGGAAATTTCTCGCTTAAAGAAACTTGTATACATTTTGCGTTTTGGGGGTAGAAAACGATGCTTTTAATATAAAGAGAGAAAATAATGAGGAGCATTGCTTATGTGAGATATTTGAAAGAAAAAACGACCCACGTTGAATGTTTTGTAATAATTAATGCGATGTCTCAACAACGTAACTTAGTCACATCGATTGCCTGCACAGTTATTAATCCTTTATGAACTAACCAAAAGCAATCCGTTGCAGCAGATATATTCGAAATGTAACCGAGCGTCCTTTGCAGCTTAAAGAATCGGTATTTGGAAGCTAAAAATGTCAACAGAAGATTGGAATAAACTCACGAGTGTGAAATAATACAAACTGAACAACTGGAATTTAATATTGTCTGCTAGAAGGAACTGCAGTATAAACTCTACTTTACCGATGCAGTATTTTCAGAGGACTATTCAAACCAGATTGTTGATTCATACTTGTCTAAGCGGGTTCCATTATGACGAAATAAATTCTAGCAATCTTATTATTTGTTTTCCGCTAATTGTTTTGATTGTTTAATTGTTTATTAACGTCACACTTAGAAGCAACATAAAGACTATTGGCGACAGACCTCGTGATATTGAATCTAGTTGAAGTGATGAGGATGATTCCTGAGCTAGTACCACTACTCTACGCCAATTTCCAAAAAAAATAATAATAAATAAAACTTCTGGTACTGCGTGCAGAATGTGGGCATCCACTTTGGGAAAAAATGAAAGGATCAGTATCTTCTTCTCGGACGAATCAGGCTTTAATATACAATTTAACAACAGGTAGCTTTTTATATGAGGAGAACTTTACAATCCAAATAATCATGTGTTAGTGTATTTTAATATCCGATTTGGAGAAAAAGGAGTGACAGAATAGATTTGTATCAATAACATGGCACCTCTACATTACTAGGATTATATTACTGGCGCCTCTGCAATATAACTAGGGAGGAAATCCTCAGACATATTGGGATCTCTTAAACTACACTATTCATATTTCTAGGATTGAGTTCCTTCTCATGGAACGATGAGAGATGCCCTATACCTTTTAATTAAATTTAAAACCATACCTTTTAATTAAATTCGTTTCTATTGGAGAAAATCTCATATATTTGTTCATTTTCATAACATGCATAAACTTTGTATCTTTTATTTACCAGAAAACATCCTGAACAAATTTTTTGTTTTGTTTTATGTGTAATTTCCTTTTCTTAAATCCTACATCATTTATGAATAACATGTCATTCACTAAAATATTTTTTTTCACTTAAGACTTTGAGGAAAATCAGAATATCTTCGAAATGTTTAGAGTGTAATTTAGAAAAATTGTTTGATATTGGCCTTCATGCCAGAAAATTTAAATACTATTATTATTTGAAATTATAATTTTGTAATAGCTGCATACCGAAAAAAGGTGGCATACTGTAGGTTCATATCCTATCTAAGAGGAATTGCAACTACAGGTTCATACCCTGTCCAAGATGAGTTAGAAATCCATTCAAAGTTTTTTGGATACAAACAGAAGAACTCTGGAGAATTGAAATCTAACAGAAAAAAATAATAATGAAGAAAGCTGAAATATCCATTTAATACCTTTTACAAACATCTTTTTTTTTTTTATGAATCTGAAGTATCCACTTAATATCTTTATTGAATGCCTTTTGAATTTTTTTTTTTTTTTTCAAATTCCCCAACCAAGGTATTGAATATTTAGTACTATTCTGCAGTTTCACCTCAATAGTAGATTTGTACATGAGAATTATTAAGCCATTCGTAGTACGATATATAGATTAGAAACTATTAAGCTATTAAAGTAATGGAACGAAAAAAAGTGTGAAATGGTTCATTATATTAATGTTTCTTTTTGAAAGAAAATGCTAACAGTGATAGAAGAATGTACGAGATAACAGAACATAAGTAATAGAGTTTTAATTTTATTTAATTTTTGTAAATGTAACGCCAATCTGATAATATTTCACATGTTTTGTTCAATAACGGAGTCTATTGTAATATGGTTTTGTATTAAAGTGCTACTAAGACGTCTTTACTTCCTGCTTTCATCATTGTTCGAATTATAGGATACAGAGAGGAAAACATTGTTACTAAGGTAAAATAAAACAAAATTCCTATCACCCGTCATATATTTCTATTGAAAACAATCATCCATTTATTTACATCCAACAACTATGACTGTTTCGCTACCGTTACAGATTGATGACAATTCAGCTTCTCACCCATACATTATGATCAAACCACAGCAGGTGCTATTATGGAAGGGGAAAAACAAATTGTATCCCACGACCAAACTGCAGTTGGCGAATTCCCGATACCACAGCCAGTCATTTAAAAGTCATCCACCACAGTGATAGAGTTATTGAGGATGAAGACCAAAGGACGATCGTAGGAACCGCCTCAGTCCATGAAGTCTGAGCCTCGATCACCCTCTTTATACCGGAAGCGAGTACTTAAAACCATATTTTTAGTTCAAAGTAATGGGGTTTCCTTAATCGCCAGGGATGGCTTGGTACGTGTGGTCGAATTCAATCACGACTTTTTCATTAGATACATTGCTCACGTATTAGCTAGGCCCAAGACGGCCCAAAAGAAATTGTTCTTCAACAATAGAGACGACGTGAGTCTCTGTTATATTCTCAGAAACATCAATTGTTTTTAGGGCGAGCGTTTTATTACCATGATAGGGCTATTAACACGTCTAGATGATACATGCATCAAAGGTAGTAATGGGCATATTTCGTCAGTTAGAGATGGGAAACACATATGGCACATATAGTCACATATGTCGTTTTAATTTGCGGAGTGAATGCTTAAATATTTCACACTTGACGTCCAGTAGAACACGTTATGGGTGATACATTATAGATCAGCGACGAAAAAAGAATGAAGGGTAATTGCATTTCTTGTTTTGTATCAACTAAATACCATTAATATATGCATGTTTCCATTCTGGTGTGAGTTAATGGTAGAGAATTCTGGAAATATTAATATTAAAATAATGTTCAGTGTCACCAATGCTCTTAAGACATAAAAATAGTTTTATGGCTGATTTAGTACCGATATTTACATCAAGAGTGATGCGCCTTTAGTGATAGAGTATTCATTTAAAAATCATTTGCGTATTCATTTTAATAATTAGTATATTTCTCATAAAAATTTCTTCAAATAAAGATTTCCTTTATTAATAAAAAATAAAGCTTCATACCTGAAATTTAGAAGTTAGTTACTTTATGATATTAAAATTAATTTGAAAATATTTAACTGAATCGTTTGTCACATTTTTTTTATAAACCTAATAAACCATCCTTTCAGGGAGTTGAAATTTTATTTTATAATTTCTAAATTTATGAGTAGATTGTTACATACTTTTAAATTTATTTTAAATATGACTAAAATAATTTGATTTATGAAACCATCTCAGATTATATCACATTGCATTTTTATAGAAATTTGCCGTCTTTTTTTTTTTTTTTTATTTCAAATGCAATTTTTATACTAATAAACAAAGTTTTAAATGCTATTTTACAGCAAATGTTTTATAGCTCAGCCTGTGAATTGATTTTACGACTAATCCATTTATCCATATTTTAAATCCTAATTACAATTAGAAAAAAATTCATCTGATAGCTCATTTTTTTCCAACGAAAATAGAGAAATGTAAAATGTCCAAACTTTTATTGAAAATAAATTTTCTTTCAGATTTTAAAATTGTTTTTTTTTTTTGTTGTTGTTGTACAGGCAGTTTTAGATATTTTAATTTGTTATAATTTCTGGGCAGTATAATATTCCTAATATATATTACTGTCGAGGAATTATTATTTTACAGAAATATCGCGAAACGAAAACAAATTCATGAAATGTATTTATTATAATGACGTCACATAAATCGAAACTCAATGTATATGTTTTAGGTAATTTTTTAGTTTAATTAAAATCTATAATATATATCCATATTATAGATTTTAATTAAACTAAAATATAATTTTTTAATGAAATTTTGAAAAAAAAGGAGTATTTTGAAAATGTTTGAAAAATACAGTTATATAATTTTTTAAGTGAAAATTACCATCATGTGTCTGTTTATGACAATTCTTTATAACATTTTTTTTGTTTATTTATGAGAAAGAAAAGACTGAAGTGATGTGCAGGAAAAATTCATAAATATTTTTATCTCAGAATTATAAATGATAGTTAAAATAAAATATTTCAACATTTTACGTGTATCACTTGATGACAGGTGTTGAAAAATGGTGAGCATTTTCAAGAAAACCATATGTATACTGAAAAAAAAAAAAAAAAAAAAAAACGTTTGTGTATTGCAGTTCATAAATAACAGTTTAAAAGATAAAAATAACCCGTCTTATACATTTATACTTTTTTTTTGTTTTGTTTCAACGAGTGTAATTTAAATTTGATTCTAGCATAGAAATAAATTATTGCATGTTTCTTTATTCGGTTGCGGAAGGAAACTGGATATACAACTATTCAATGAGTCATTTTGATTTAAATGATTCTATTCATCATTAGAAAACTATCTGATATAAAATAAGCTGGGAACGAATAGCCAAGGAAATTTCATTTACACAGCGACTTATTATCCTTCATTAATTACCTTCTAATCATTATCACTCAAAAAGAATTAATCTACTAAGAAAGAGACCGAAACAAACTCGAATATCTCAATAAGAAATTCAATCCCATATTGGGCCGCATTAACATCAATCTGACATTAATTTCTAGCAATCAAATCCTACTTCGCAGCGTTTGGCCAGAGGCTTTATAAATCAAAGTCAGTTGAACCGTCGAATTATCTTTATATAGATAAAGAATAAATAATCCACTGTATCCATTATTCATCGTTAAATTATTAAGAGGCAGAATTGAATTATTACCTGATAGGAGATATTGAATCGCGGAATACAGCTGTAATAGAGGAAATTGTTTTAAACCGAATGGTGGCGTTTCTATCGCTCTCCCCGCGAGGATAATGATCGTGTTAAGTGCTATCCTTATCTGTATCAATCACTGCTGACCCTTAGGGGGATACTCTACAAATTATGTTGCATTTAGTGCGGTCTTCGTTGCGTTCCGTGGATCTCATGGTCTGCAAACAGTGCCAGCTAATACAATTAATTTCAAAAGGCTAAAAATTAAATATTGTCCCGCCTTGTCATTTCTAAGCTCTCTCATAAATGATCATCTCCTTCATTTCTTTTCTTTTTTTAATACAATCATAAATGAGGATAATGCTTGAACTAAAATACATTGGATACTCGTTTGCACTGGTAAATTTAATAATTGTTCAAGTAATGGCAGGGTGACAATTAGTTTCAAACTTTTCCTGAGAATCATAGTCTTCTAAAAATTCAATGATAAAACGGTTTTCTTCCTCATATTAAAAAAATTCCTTTGCATTGTTCGCTTATTATATTAGAAGAATAGTAAAATATACAAATCATTTGAGAATCGACACTAAATCTTATATTGTTAATAGACATTAAAGCTGTTTAATATTCGTTCGGAAAGGATTTACGCACTTAGCTTTTGAAAATAATTGTAAAAGTAATGCTACAAGAACTACTAAAAATTAAATATTACAATCCTTGTCGTTTCTAGTTTCATTCAGAAATGATCTTCCACTCCATTTTTTTTAAGAAATATAATCATAAATAAGAATCTTATTGAATTAATGTACATTGGAATCTCATTCACACAGGTTTATTATTTGTTCAAATAGTTTCAGGACAATTTTCAGGATGACAATTAATTTTAGACTTTTCTCGGGAATCATACATATAAAAATTTGATGAAATACGAATTTCTTCCCTACGTTAAAAAAACCCCTTGAAATTATTATTTAAAAACAAAACTACTGTGCATTTTTCTCTTACTCTGTTTAGTGAATCCTAAAATATACAAATCTTTTGAGAATTGAAACTAAATTTCATATTGTTACAGGAATTACTGCTGTTTAATGTTCCTTCGGAAAAGAATTTTTTGTTTAACCTTTGAAAATAATTGCAAAAGTAATGCTACAAGACTGTATTAAAGTTCTAAAACAATTAAAACTAATTATTTACGTTCATAATATTGAAAGTCATATTAAATTGACATTTAGATCATTAATTTTTTTTGTCTAAATTATATCTTTGAATTCTCGTTAAAAGAAATTTTAAAAAATACTGTTTCGTCTTTCATGTTTTAACAGTTTTCTAGTATCATAATTCATTAAAAATTATCATTCAAAATATATTTCGAATTCCTTTAAATAAGTAAATCCTTAAGAATAATGCAATGAGAGGTCTCAAAAAGGTTTTCTAATTAAATCAATATATATAATCATTATTAGCTTAACATTAAGAAGCGTTTAATCTTGCTAAACTGAATTTGAAATGCATTTTTTAATTGAAAATAATGCTACAAGATTGTATATCATGTGTGATAGAAAATAAACTTTTTATTTAAATAAGACCCTCATAAAAGTCAGGTTGAAGGGGAAAAGGTTTCAGGCAACTTTCAGTGGAAGTAACGTAGAATATTTTCAACAATGAGTGCGAAAATGTGTCGCATAACTGGAAAGAACACAGACCTTCCATTTTTTTACAGAAAAAAAATTAGAGTGTGAGGAAGTAAGGATTTGTTAAACAATCATATTCTCTCAGAAAACTTTTGGTTGCATATGGGTGATCAATCTTGAATCGACGAACATAATATAAAAGTAAAAATAATATAAATTGGAATTAAAAGTTTCGTTTAATTTATTTAAACTAAATAAAAATATCTGAAATTTATCTTAAACTTGAAAAAATGTTTTTAATAAAAAAAAATCAATTACTACATTGGAATATATAATGCAGAATTCTTTGGTAAATGGTGATTTAAATAAAATTGCTGCCAATGATACTGAAATATAAAATGTCATCGCTATGAATATTTACATCAAAATAATTGTTTCCTTCCAAAAATTGCTTTAATTCTGATTTACTTTAAGTCATAATTTAAATAATATCCATAATATTTTTAAAACTTCCTTAAGATAAAAATATTAGTATGTTTTAAAAAAAACCGAGGAATATAGTATGTATATAATTTTTTCATCAACAGTTATATAGTATGAGTAAAGGATAATTAGTAAAAAAGAGTTTTAAAAAAATAGTTTTTAAGTGTGGGCATTTTAAGGTTGTCTTTGCCTCATATCAAACAGCCCGATCCTCTTTCCACCGAACTCTGACCACTTTTCAGGGAAAAAAATTGATCAAATTTTCATATAGCTTTGTAACGTTGTGTAACACATTTATTAATTTACTATACATTATTTTTGAAATTTAGAAATATTCCAAGAATGCACTATTATTTGCTTCAATATTTAAAGATAAAATTCATCTAGCATTGCAGTATAAGAGACAAGTTATGGAAAACACTGGAAAAAAATAGACTGACTCGTGCCCAAACAAGTAGTATCATAAGATGCACTATATTCTAAAGTACAGCGAAGTCAAATTATAATATTAAAATCTGAATAATTTTCCCTGTAGGAAAAATTATTCAGATTTTGAATTCTTATCTTCAACAATATGCGAAGCCTTTATTTATATAAAAACTTTATTAAGTTGGATATTAGATCATTCCAAGAATGCTCTCTTTATATTTCGAAGAAACTATAACCAAGCGTATGATAATTTCTGATGCCACTTTAAGAGAATTTATGTCTTATCAAAATCGTTATTGAGAATTTGAAGACGGAAGAAGTTCATACTGTGTCAGATATTAGATGATAATTCACTCAGAAACGAGTCAGAAATTACTGAACTGTAGAAAATTCAACGATTTACCAACATTTGTTGTCATTATGTATCCATGCGTCTAGTTAAAATGATTTGTGACTCTTTTACCTTCATAATTGCAGGAAGAAGAGTCCATAATTTTATGATAATCCTATCGAATGATAGAGCCAAAAAAAAAAAAAAAATGTACAATGAAGAAATGTGCTGACTGGTTTAATGAGATACCTTTGTAAAATGTTCGACTTTGGAGTTACAAGATTCGAGTATCCTGTGAAATATGAAGAATATATTATGATGAGCATTATTAAATCGTAGCAACTGTTGTGACGTATTTCCTTTATTTTTTAACTCTACAGTAATTTTAGTTTAATTAAATAGTCAATAAGTTCAAGACTCCAATTGAAGATACGTAAGAGAAGGGCAATACAGTTTATTTAAAGGATATTCAAGATCTCTCTCTCGGATCACTATTAACTCAGTTAATCCTATTTAATATTCTAATAATAAAATCTTAGCTTACCAAATCATTCATTCTGATTAAAGTTCTTCAGATTATAGCAGATTCACTTTCAATATAAATGATTAATTACGGTGATCCATTTCAATCCACACATCTTTCAAATTGTTGTTATCTATCTCCTTTATATTCTTTCAATTCTGTTTCACTTATAAATTACTATATTTAATTAATTCAATGCACTACATTTCTTATCTTAATCTAATTTAGTTAATAACGCTTCAATTTGGTTGCAAAAAATGTATAATTTTATTCAATTCAAATTACCATAATCTCCGAGATCAGTGAAGAGAAAACAATGAAAAGTCCATCGTCACACTGTGTTACTAAATCCTTATCTTGAAATAGCTTAAAAGAGATTTCAATATACATTTATACAGAGTTCATTTAACGTATGTTTACTTTAAATTTAGTTTTCAAACTTATCATTATTATTTAAATTTCACCTTTTATTATTTGATATGATTAATACTTAAAAAAATATACTTTAGTTCAATCTCAGATAATAAGGGTTAATAGTGAAATTTGTTTAATATATAAATTTCTTTCAAAAAGTATTATAATTTAAAGGGGAAAAAAGCTATCCACATTTTTTTTCTGAGTACTATGTAAAAGCGAAACATAAATGCATATTTTTCGTACTATTGAAATATTTACTATATTTTTAATGAGATTATTAAACATTTTTATGAAAAAAATTGATGACTGTACTTGAGTTTAAATACGATGCTATTAATACATTTATATGAAATTATCTTTTCTCAAAAGCAAGCATTATTTTACATTTCTCCAAAATAATGTTAAATTAATAATTCATTGAATCCATTGTAAATTATTTCAAATATTTTGCTGTGTGACGTTTATTATTCTTAAATACGTTGAAGAAAATATGAGACTGTTGAAGAGAGAAAACAACTGTAATAGATTATTTATTAATGATATGGACAAATGATACATTGTCATGCAAATCAATAGCATTAAATCTTACAAGAAAATTTATTAGAAGAATATGTTGATCAGTTTCATCTTACTTCATATGAAAATTATCAGTCGCATATCTGTCATCAAGAAGTCAATTATCTTGTCCATTTGAGAAAGAAACAATGACCAGTGCCACTGCGATGCATTTTAGACAGAGCCGCAAGAAGTAATCGAAAGACATGCCGAAATACAGCTTTGTATTTCATAGCACATTTGATCAGAACAAGAGTAGCAAATTGTTCATCCTGCGATTCTGAAAGTCAACGATGCTTATCTGAAGATTGTCGCCAAGATAAGTCACTTTTATGTCGAGCTGGCGACTTTTTTTAGGTTTTTTTTTTTCTTCCGTCTTTTCTTTGAACGCATCGTTAATTTGGAGTGAAATGGGATCTTAATCGAGGACTTCGAAAATGTCTGACAATAGAAATACTTTTAGGTTCGCATTTCGCAAACTAAATGAGTTCCTCTGAATGACGGAATTAAAGAAAAGGCGTGTAAAGTTGGTAAAATCTAAAGAAAAAAAAAAGATTTTCCTAAAGAAAATATACTTAGTAAACGAGGTCAAAAATCTCGTTAGTGATGGTCGTCTCATTGTCTAAAATCTACATGAATAATTTCGAAAGAAAAGGATTTTACACAATTGAAATGTTTGGTTTAACAAATTGCAGGTTTCTGTATTGAAGAAAAAGAGGAAATGCTCATGTTAATTGAAATACAACAATAGATTGTTAAAACTGTTGAAGCTACAAAGTTTCGTAAAAACGAATTGTGAAGAAAAGTAGTCTAAGGCAAAAATATTGTCTTATAAAACAAAGAAATAATGTTGGGAAAAACATATTAGATGAACAAGCAAAAAAGTGTGGAAAAAAATGTCAGAAACAGCTGTTTCGAATTCCAAATTTTCAGTAATAATCTTTGATATGCCGTTATAAAATAGGCATAAATTAAATTAACTGATATTTTCTAATAATAAGCAGGATAAAAATTTTTAGTATTTTTAGGAGTTTGTATTTAAAAACCAGATTACGAAATGTGGCTTTTAAATAACGATACAGACACTGCTACAGAACTGTGCATGCGCCAAATGCCAGAGACTGACAGCTGTTTAATGCGAAGCCTTCTCTTTCAAAAGTACAGTGCCTCTCGTTTCAGCAAAAAAGTAAGCATCGTTTCTTAGCAGCTTTCGTTCGCATTAGAGGTTTTGTTTTGTTTTGTTTAGTAGGAAAAATGATAAGTGTAAGAATAGACCAAATAATTGTTGTGAAATTTCTCTTGAAGCTTTTCAAAACCGCTACTGAAACTTAAAATTTATTGAAAGAAGTGTATGGTAATGAATGTTTATCGTGTGCACGTGTTTTTGAGTAGTTTAAGCGTTTTCAAGATGCCGAGAAGACGTTGAAGAGGATTTACACCCGGCTCGCCCTTCCACGTCAAAAAAGGATGACAATATCAAAAAAAATCGGTAATTTGGTTCGTTCTGAATGTCGGTTTCGAGCGGTTGTTGAGACTGAAAGAATTGTCAAAGAACCCGCTTGGCAAATTTTTCCAAGACAATGAGCCACTCTATCCATATTGTCTGACAAAATGTTTCTAGCCAAGTACAGCATCCCAGTGTTAGACCATCCGCTTTATTCGCTAGATCTTGAGCCATATGACTTCCATCTCTTTCCTAAGGTGATGCACATCAAAAGGAACACGATTTTAGTCCATTGAAGCTGTGAAAGTAATACGGCCCGCGTCCTGAAGGAGCTGACTTCCAGCACTGTTTCGCACAATGGAAGATTCGCATGGAGCGTTGCAAGGATATAGGAGGAGGTGTATATTGAAGGTGATAATAAGTTAATATGTATGACATCAAAATAAAATATTTTACTGTGTCAGTCTCATTATTTAATAGCCAAACCTTGTATATTGGAATACCTAATTCTTTACTGACTAAACTGTTTTTAAATGTTCATAAAACTACAAAAATTTATTATTCCTTAAACCTGAATGATTACCAAATTCTTTTGTTTATTTAAAACGCTCCATTATTGACTATGTTATACACCTGTCATTCAATTTTAAATGCATTTCAAAGTGCTTCAGCCGATCTCTGATAAACAATTTTATAATGAGAAAATATATAAATGTCTCACTTTAAAATATTTGCCAGCATTTTTTTGCATCATATTAAAATATTTAAAAAATGTAATGCTGCTTTCAACATTGCTTTTTGAATTAAAATTGTGAGTGGAAAATAATTTTCCCTATGCGATCACGCGATACAAATAATTATCAACTCACATAAGCTCTTTCTTAAAAACTCTTGCACATGTATATAAGCAAAGGATGAATACAAATACTAATACCCAAACTGAATTAAAATTTGCTTAAAAAGAATCTGATTTAAACTACTTTATTTTATTTTTCTTAATTTTAATAGATTGCACTAAAATAACCTTTCATGCATCGAAATACATATAATTATTCAAAATGACATCAATAGAGTTAATAAAAAGGCCAATTATATAAGTTTTGTCGACTTTTTAGTGAGTTGTATGACAAACGGTCTGTACAGAATAGAATAAGAGATTCCGAAGTTTGTGACTTTAGAATCATTTTATTCTGTTCTAGAACCAAATATATGACATTAGAAATGTATAGGTCTATCTGATAGTTATTCATTTAATAAATTTTAAAATTGCTTGTCTTACCATTGAAGTTTTCGAAGTTAAAAACTATTTTCTCCTATTTAAATCACACATGAACAACTTTTTTTTTTATTGATTTCTGTCGGTTGACAGTTTGTGCACAAAATAATTCTTATCATATTTTAATTTTCTTTCCAGGTACTTTAGGAGTTACTTTATTATGCCGTTTTAGTTTTTTTCTGAATATGGAATTTTTTTTTCAATTACCTCATCATCCTTATGTATTCTTATAATGTTTAAATTACATTGTCCCTTTCCTTCCATTGTGCTCTATTTCGTTTTCTAAAATGAATAATATCGAAATCATCAATGTTTTATTGATTTATTTCATATCGATTCTAACTTAATCAATATCAGCATGATTGAATTTAAATTTTAAAGCATTATCAGTTAAAAATTTGTGACAATGGTCTATATCGTGATTTTCTTTTTCACTATACTCGAAAGCTTTTCGTTTAGAGTTGTTTAAAATGAGATCTCGTCCAATAATGGAAACGTGATTCATGCAGATTAGTTTGTAGTTTTGAAGTGTAGTGAATTGATTGGATAAATCACATTTATAAGCAGCAAATAATTGAATAAAAGGATTAGAAGCTCATTTGTGAAGAAGATATTGAATTGGAGTTATCCAAGTGAGATAAATCGGAACCAATCTTACGTTGTCGAAGGAATTTTCGAAATGATCGAAATGATCCTAGAATAGAAAGAAAAAAGGTTCGCGCGATTCGAATCTTCACACGTATATTGATTAAAGACTCAAACCCTATCGGTTTGATCAGATAAGTAAAATTAATTTATATATATATATATATACACCATAATATTGACCTTTAAACATTCAGCAAAGTGAATAGTAAATTAGTTAGCATCATTGTTGGAATATTTCTCCTGATTAGACTATTTGTGATTCTTTTAAATTAAGATTAGTTAAAGCAAGTAAAGGTAATAACTAGAAGGCGTTAAAAATTATTTTCTATTTTTATAGTTTATTATTATCAGGTGCCTAAAAATTAGTTACAAAAAGTTGAATTTATGCGAGCAGATAATCCTAATTTTTTTATATTTGAAAAAATAAACACATCATAACTAACATTAAAATAATACCTAAGCCATTTATTATTCATGAGGTATATAAAGATATAGTATTTAAATAAACCGAATTAATCGTTTATTTTTTTATTTTATTTAAATGCAGATAATCATTCACCAACTTTTTCTAAAAGTCATCATAATTGAAATAACGTGATTGAATGTACACATCTCTATTCATTCTAAATTACCTTGTTTTCCTACGTGATAAAATTGGCATCCTCTAAGATGGCAAAAAATTCAAGAAGTGTGGATAGTAACAATTAGATTGTAAAGATTTATAACAACCTTTTGATAAAATAATAGTCCACCACCAGAACAACTTCAGCAATCCGCCCATTCTTCAAAAGGAAACCGCCTAGCCATCTTAATATGGAAGACTAGATAAAAATAAAAAATAAGATGGCCGACTTCGGCTGTAACCGCGCCTGACAAGTAGCATCATCTGATTTGTATGGTTCTACACGTTACCTACGTGTCCGGGTGTGGCCTTAATAAGGCTCTATTAACTGAAATTACGTTTTAGAATCCAAGAGAGGCATCTGAACGTCAAGCTTTGACCTCGTAATTGCTAACATACATAAATCAATCTTTATTACGTGCTATTACATCCGGAGCATGGGTTTCCATACTAACTGGAGTATTACCGAGCGTTACTTTTTGCGCTCATGCGATTCTAAAAAAACGTTTTATCATCTGTTTAGCTTAAAAATTACACCAAGGTAGCTCTGCTACTAAAAAGATTGGCAATCTAACAGATCACACGAACGAGTTGATAATTTCTTCTCTCATGATTTCCGCTTCTACGGATTAAAAGGGTGTGTATAAGGCATTTTAAAAGCAGGTGCTATCAGAAAGCGCAGCAAAATGTTACAAACATGGTCTTCATAGTTTGATTACTTTGATAATTATTTTCGGTGATGTTTCGGAACACTAGAATTAACGGACAATGTAAAGTGTGGCTCAGTAATCCTTCTAAGCTACTGAACACGTCTTTTACCAATAATTACAGTGACTGGGTGTGGCAACAAGGCGTAAGCTTCCGCCTTTGAATTCAGTATATATAAGTACGAATATGCTAATCTTGATGGTATACTCAATTAAAGAAACAATTAACTGTGTAAGAAAAATGAATGTAGTTTTCCATTTACTTGTTTCCTCTTATTTTTCTGATGAAAGTTTTCTATTTTCATACATAATTAGCATTAATGATGCAGTAGAATAAAAATATGAATAATTACATTTCATTAAAAATAAACAGGCTTTAAATTCTTGTTCTTTCTTTTTTTTTTTTTTTTTACTTTGTCATGCAAAACTGATGATGTTACAGTTTAATTGAAAATTCAAACTAGCCAAATTTATTTGTTTATTTTTGCGACTGTATGCATTAAATTTACTTTTATTTAAGAACATCACTTATGCTGGATACATTTCAGAAAGAACTTTTTCTTTGTAAAATATATGATGGTGGCTAATGTTTATAATATTTAATTTCTTTAAAAATATTTGCAAAATTCATGAAATAAATATGTTGAACTAAATGATATTTCATAAACTTTAAGCAATGAACGCATTTTTGACATCATTTACAGACAAATTTCAAATTCTTTGGCAAATTATATAGATGAAAACTGTTAGCACGTCCTTTTGTCTGACAATACTGCACAAGATCCAAATGTAAGAATTCTCAATTGAATCAATTGTAGTGAAGATAATTGCAGAACAAAATATTAAATAAAATACTGTTGTCACTTTTGATTCGAATGTTCACTAAAATATTTTTTTTTAGCTTTATTAATTAATTAACACATAATAATATTTTTTAAAATAATGTCTCTCACAAAAAAGAAAGTTTTCCATGAGCTTTGTATCTCTTCCTGAATGTTTAGTCAAAGTACAATTACATATTTAATTTAATACAAATACATATTTTAATTTTTTTTTGAGAAAACCATAATTAAATAATAATTCTCCGATTAAAAAAAGAAATTAACAGACAGAATAAAATGGCAAGATGTTTTTAAAAGAAAAAAGTGTTCGACGAGTTTTTAAATTCATTTTCTTTTATTTTTTTAGTTTATTTAATTCATTGATCTTTAATGTTATTTCATTTATTCAACTGTGCAATTTTTTCAATCTGAAATATACAATTCAAAAACAGGTGAAGTAAAGAGATGATTAATTCCTTTAAATTGAATACAATTTTCAGTTCCGTTTTTATTCATTAAAAAAAATTTCTTTATTTTACGCACACATGCACGCGTACATATAATAAAATTCTACTTCATATCCGAGTTATTATAAACTCTTATTAAGCTCTAAAAATAATCAACGGTCTTATTTAAATAATGTAATTTTCTTGTTTTCATCAATTATAATTTTACTTATTTCTTTTGAAAATTAAAAGTTATATAATTTTCTACGCATTATATAATTTATTATGTCTTCAATACGTACCTTTATTATTTTAGTTCTAAAACGTTATAACAAAAAAGCAATTACAAAAATTATTTGAAACTATGTTTATTTTCATCAATTTTCAACTTTTCAAATTTAAGTTTGAAAGTTGTTGTTGAAACATAAACAAATATTTATTATTTATTGAAACTTTTCTAATTATTTGTTCAATTTTATACGAGACTCTTATCATTATGTTGAAATATTAAGCAATTGATACTGAACAAAGATGAATTTAATTCAAATGTAATAATGTACAAAAATTTTATTTTTATTGGACATAAGACTTTCATATCCGTACGCCCCAAGTATTTTGTCGAATTTAGAAACAATAGAGTATTTTAATAAATAAAAATGCCACTGAACTTAAATATTTTCTTTCATGAACAAAAAAAAAAAAAAAAAAAAAAAAAAAAAAAAA
>BMAW01083357.1:0-16669 GCA_019974015.1 Nephila pilipes | reverse complement strand
ATACTTATACAGCTATTTATTTATTAGTATTCTGTTCAAAACGTTTGGCAAATGAAAACATTTCCATTTCTGTCAAATTAATTTATTTTAGACTGCCCTCTCGCATTGTTAAGGAATAGAAATAAACTCGAGAATATTTTTTCAGATAGAAAAAAACATTCAAAAAAAATATTTGCATTACATACCAACCTCACTATAAAAAGAAGAATTTTTTAGTATTCTGTACATTTCTGTCTCAGTCAACCTGCTTTTTCTTGCATAAATGTTGTTTCATATCTCGTTACCTAAATACATGTCTAAGTGAAAAAGTGAACATTTATGAAACGTTTTCCAATTTTAACCATACAGTAGGTATTGCAACGTATGTAAGAATTACAACGTAAAAGGTTTCAAGAAATTTAGAACATTATTTAGAATGAAAATATTTCCGAGTTTGTATTAGGTTCTTTAACATAAGCAAACATAATCTTTTTAATACGATCTTCTTTTTGGTGAGTTCCACATATGTAATTATTGTCAAAATGTCCGTGTTGCAGAATGACCTGTGATATATATATAAAATTTTGTATAAAATGAAACTATGTGGCCGGTGCATAATGGTCATGGTCACGGACCTGCGGCTGGTGGTTTTCTTCGAGTCGTGGTTTCAAGCCTTGATTGCCACTAAAGATAAGCTGGGACTAATGCCTACTAAATCAGTACAGGCTCAAAGTCCTCCCATTGGTGTGATGTGGAAGTTAGGAGAAAGAGAGGTTAGCTCAGGTACCATCCTTGTCACTTGACTGAGGCTCACAATTTTCGTCGCCGACAGCCTTGAGGTGCTTCTAGTGCCTCTTTAATAAAACCAATCAACCAAAATAATAATTTTAATAGGTAGAGAACTTCTAAATAGATGCTCTGGAAAGCACAGAAAACTGAATTTAATATTTTTTTAATCAACTCAATACTATAGATTTTTAAAACAAAAAATACAACTTAATTACTTATAAACATCATTATTATATTCAGGGCTGACAAGAGTATTAATCAAATGTACTTAATTTAGACCTAAACAACCTCAGTTAATTAGTTATTCTTCTGAAACACTAAGCCCATTAGCTGAAATGACTAATGCAATCTGTGGTGTACTCAGCGTGATGCTAGATTCACATTTACCTTAATTTCAGACAAAGTGCTGGTGAAATTTAATTGCATGTTTTCTGAGGTAGAAAGTCAAGTCATTTAAGTAGAGTCGCTGTATTTCAGTCACAGAACGATGCTAAGTAATTGTATTTACTTTGTAATTTGCAGAACGGATGAATGATACCTGTTTCCCCTCGTTTTGAGAAATCGAAACTTAAATGACTCACTACAATGCGTTATATGCTTCCAAGAAAAGATTAGTTAGTATAAAACATTCCTTTTAATTTTATGAAAGAGAAAATTAGAAGAGTAAAATGAGTTTCATGTAAAGTATGTTAAATAATTTTATGTATACCGATATGTTAAAAATCTGAAAGTATATAATACTCAATACTGACCCAGATTTAAATAACAGTGATGGAAAAGGGATTTTAAGCATATTTAAAATATAGAATATTGTATTGTATTTTAAGTTATTCTGCTGCTGAGCTTTAGAGTGTTTTTATCACAGAAATTATCAAACATTGCTTAAATGGATATGGTATACGGCAAATTATATTTAACAATGATAATTTTGATCGTATTTAAGACCAATTTCAACTATGGGAAATATCTTTAATAATTTTAAATAAATTAATTTCGGAGTTCTTCTCCTAAAGGATAGATATGTGTTATTTTTTTAACGAATAAATAGTATAAGGCCTTACATTTTCATCTGTCAGTTTCTCAAAAAGATTAATAGATCTAAAAATGGCGAGATCAGTGCAATGGAAATTTGAAAAATATTTTCTGATTAAGACCAAAATTTTTTATCTAAAAATTTCAAAGAATTACATATAATCAATTAAGAATATTTTAAGTTGTATAATTAATTAAATAATAAAATATTTGGTAAAACATTATATTAACTGAAATAAAGGTTATAAATTAAATAAAAATCAGCTTAGGCTTTAATTATTCTACCTACGAAGAATAATTTGAATGATTAATTTTGATATCTATTTATTATGTTTAATAACTTTTATGTCTAAAGATTAACAATGTACCGTATTGTTACGAAAAGGTTTTGTTCCCTATACGAGGGAGGGGGGAAGTGAAAATCAAATCGAACTTGGAGAGTAACAACTAATGCTGCTTTATTCGTAAGTCTTCAGTATTACACACAGGTAGCACGGATTTGACAGTAACAAATACACAGAACTTGCACAATTTAATGATACAGATACAAGAACAAAACACACGTTAAGTGCATTTCACAGTTATAACGGCAACGTTCAGTTCATCAGCTTATTAGTCCTCATAACCTCCGCAGTAATATTATGCACTTCCAGGGAAGGCTCCGTCGATTCCCAGCAGATACACACTGCTTCTCCACAAATTCCCCCGGCACGCTTCACTCAAAGTGCCAACAACTTTCAGTCGATCCCCCGATAGATTTCTGCAACCCAGAAACAGACTCCGTTAGCTACACTGGATTCAGGCTGAATCTGCAGCAGATTCTCTCGGCCACGATTCCGATAAATCTTCAAATCAGACTTCACAAACAAACTGATTTCATACACAGACTGATTCCTGGTGCATTTATATCTCTTCCGTCCAGGTGTGACATCATACCGAAAATTCTCGAAGAATGTGTAATTATCTTCCTTATCGATATTTCGTCTAGGTTCCAGCACCTTCGAGTATATTCCAGTGGTCTCCAAAGTCACCAAGTAGCCAAATGGTTGCCAAATCTGTTGCTAAGATAAAGGGGTAATTGCTTAAAACGTCTTTTTTAATTGGTGAAATTTCTAAAAATGTATCTTTTCCTGTATGAGAGAAGCGGTGAAGGGAAGCATTAATACATATATGGAACAATATATATAAATTTAAGTTGCTACACCCTTGACTTATCAGAAAATAATACCATATTCCACTGTAACACTGTCCAATTCCGACATTGTCTGGCAAAAATCAGACGTTTTTTTTCCCCCATACTTAAACTAAGTCGAGGTTTCCATGCAGGTTTATTAGACAATAAACCAAAATATGTGGTCAAATGTCTTGAAATGATACTCCTCCTGATCTTGGTACCATTGTAACCTGAGTAAATCTAATCTTAAATCAGAAGGTTATTGGAGATCATTCGACCATTCTTCTTATCGCATGTTCATCAAATGCATTTCTTTTTCATCTCGGCTAACTCTTTTCTTTACGTCAGTAAATATTTTCAAAATTTTATATTTACTGAGATTTAGATGAACAGCGGTCTTAGGGTCATATTTACTTACGAAATTATTTCACTTATAAAAAACTTTATGTATGGTCAGTATTTTATCTTTGTTTCAGCAATAAGAGAGGAGTTTTAGCCTATAATAATTACCAACGGCACTGTCAATGGTAAAATACATGAAGAAACTGAAAATTGACTAATAGTCTCAAAATTTGGCTAATGACTGCATTACAGTAAGATATTTTTAAGGTATCGTCATTTGCTTAACTGGATTGTAAGTATTATTATTTCAATAATGTACTCACATTTCTGCTTCAAATTTGACCACATTTTAAGTTTCACTTCTAACGAAAGAGAAACTTAAAATTTGAATAATAAAGCTGAATTTATTCATTATATATGAGTCAAAAAATAAAATATTTAACTACACTCATACTTTTTTTGAAATGATATTCTCTAATTTATCTTAGGTTTTTATCTTTTATTCTGACTTTGTAACACTTGTGCTAACAGACTTCACAATACTGCAGTTTAATAAACCTTAATTATTGCCGGAAACGCTTGAAGACTATTATAAATTTAGTCATCGAAACACGGTCATCAATGAAAACGGAAGTAATTAATTATTAAGAAATTCTTGTTTCTTTTTCCAATAAGTGGCAAACAAAGTATACTCTTACAGCTGTTAAAAATTATAATGTGAGTAAGCATATAGTAGCATAAAATTCCAATATTTTTTTTTATTTTGATTTCAGTAATCTAAATTTGGACGATGTAATAGAGACATAGATTATGCAAAAATAATCTTGCAATGAATGTGACTGTTATGAAATTCAGAGCAAAAATAAAATTGTGAAAAAATGCACATTTACATTTAATAAATTAGAGATAAATGAAACTTAATTAGTTAGTTTAGTTCATGAAATAGTTTATATATTCATGTGAATAATAGCTCTTAGATATATAGAAACACCTGTAAAAAGATTCGTAAATTTATTGTGGGTAAATAGGAGTATGTATTACCTTTATTATTCTATTAAATATTTTAAGATGTGACAAATATGTATTACAGACACATTTATACTATTGATATAATGTGAAACACAAAATAATGGAAACTGAAAGGCTTAGAAATGCTAAAACTTCTTTTATTGAATTTAAAGGGTACTTAAGATTTCCAATTATATGAAACATTGCACTTACGTACCAAAGTGAGTGATATGCGTGTCTCATAAATATATGCGCTGCGGTTTTTATGTCACAATCAAAGTAAAGGTACTAGAGTTATGAATATAATATATGACTATCATTAAATCTGCATGCTCATAGATGCCAATTTTCAACCCTGTTGAAAATAAAGAGGTAAATAAACCATAGGTGGCTATCTATAAAACCTCATTTGCTGTAAATATGATTTGAGCAGTTTGATTGTTGTTTTACTAAGATATTATCTGCCTACTTTTAAAATGCGATTTTCGGTCAAAATTTCGATTTTTTATTTACGGTCTATTATTAAAGCCGGATTTCTTAGCTTTCCACAACAGTTTCAATTTTTTTTTCTATCTTACATAGAACTTAAAAGCATTTTCATACTAGTCTGTGTCAAATTTTAGAACTGGAAATACCATTCTCCTACCAGAAATGGAACTTTAATGTTTGTTTTTCATTGATATTTTACGTAATGTCGCCATCAAAATATCTTCGAACATGCAAGATAAATTTTCCAAGACCCAAAATGCAAACGAATCTTTTAATGGTGTAATATGATAAACATTACCAAAGGAAGTTTTTGTTTGTTTGAAAAATGTGAAATTGGGTGCATATGATGCAATTATACAATTTAACGAAGGACATCAAGGCTACTTAAGAGTCATAAATAAGCTGAACATTGAAAATCCGGGCTACTTCACTGTAAAGGAATACAAAAAGTTTGATTACAATCGAATCAGGGATTTGAACCATTATACAACACCTGTTAAATGTAAGCGTAGAAAAGTTTTAAAAGCCATCAGGAAGAAAAAGATAACTTATTTAAGTAACATAGATAGTGAACTATACAAATAAGAGGCCTTTTAATGTTAAATGTTTATTTAATTAGGTAAGTTTCTGGGTTGAAATATATTTTAGCTTTTCTCAAAATCAAGATTTTCATATTTTGCTTCAGCGCAATACATCGTATTGAAAAAAGTTATACATATAATATTATGAAGCTTTCATGGAATACTCTATGAAAGTGAATTTAGGACTTGAACCTCTACTATTGTTATAATGCGATTACTTTGAATTTTATTGATAATAAAAGTCATAACTTACCTTCAAATTTGGACATTTTTCCTGTATGTTGAAGTACGACTTCCTATAAATATTTAATTTTCAGGGATATAATTGTGAGAGAGGCAGAAATCCTAAATTAGATTCAATTCATCATAATAAAATTGACAGAATTGAAATATCTCTATTTAAATTTCAGTTTTGGTGTTTTGCACAAGTGCCATTTTACTGTTATTTTTATGTATTTTTTGAGTTATTTTTTCAATTATTTAAAAAGATCATCTTCAAAGGTAGGCGGATACCTTAAGCACGTACACTTTGAAGTAACACGAGGGCTAACGACGACGGACCTCACAATTTTGAACCTTGGTGTAGTGACGAGGACGACACCTGAGCTGATACTTCTATCTCAAAATTTCCACATCACGCCAAAGAAGGACTTTTATCCTTAACAGAATTAAAGATAAAAGACCTCGATACATGATAAGTCTGTTGTTACATCAAGGCTTGAACCCTCGACTCGTTGGAAACAACGTTGGCCTTAAGTTTGCGTCATGATCACAAGACAACCGCAGCCATAAAACCTTGATACAATGCCTACCTGATCATATATTCAAACAAAAACAATGGTTTCTAAACTTAAACTATAGTAGAATAAATTCTATTTATCAATATATTTTTGATATTGTGTATTTTTCATTTTAATTTCATCATCAAAAATTATACTGTAATAAACGTATTACGTTTTTCTACGATCATTATTTTTCTTCCGTTTATTAACTTTTAGTTACCCTTACATTTAAGAAAATTGCATTTTCTTAAATTGATCAGACGCACTATAGTCGTAAAAAAATAAATATTTTAGGAACTGTTTAAGGCTTTATATTATTTTTAATTACACATTTTTATTTATCAGATTAATTATTTATTAATGATTTTTTATTAATGACATTTTTAATGATGACATTTTTATTTATTAATGATGAGGTAACTCAAATCACTGAAAAATCTTTCTAACTCTACATAATTTTGAGTACTTGAAGCTAATTAGCTCAAAGTCAATGTTAACCGAAAAGTAATTTAAACTTCTTGAAAACAGTTTCACTCATCGTTTAAAAATATGTATCCGAATCAGTACAAAATGTCTAAAAAATATTAAAAGAGGTAATAAAATACAAGTATAAAATTCATTAGCTTATAAATCTCATACATTCTGTATATTTTTAATTTATACTTTGGAAACCTTATCATATATTCCTATTATATATTACATTTCATTCAATAAAAAATTAAGACCTTTTAAGAGGCTAAGGTTTAGTGCAAGTCCTACTAATTTTTCAATTTCTATTCAATTATAGAGCATTATTCATGTTGATTTATGCAGAGATATTTTCCATTTTTCTGTGATGTAGATTTTAATTTTAATTTGAATATGTAGATTAGTTTAAAATAGATACAGGAAATGAATAGTATACATTGCTGTGCGGGAATTGACATTTAACCATGTTGTACGCACATTTTCAAAATAAATTATATGTAGAATGACAAAAAAAAAAGGATTTTTTTTTAAATTCATGTAACTAATTCAAATGTTCTAAATAAAAGTCGTTACAGATTATGGTTAAGTTATTCAGTGAAGTAAAAAATAATATTTTGAAGATGAACATGAAGTGTTTTCATTTCCTTATATTTATTATCGCGGAATGTAATTTAGAAGCATGCATCTGTGAGGGTAGGGAATTTATTAAAACACTTGAAGCAAAGAAATTTTCTTTCAAAAAGTGAATTTGAATATATTTTAAATTGCAAAATAGCACCTACATCTTTCTTAAATATTCCCTCATAACACTTTACCAAATGTTTATGGAAGAGTTTTGAAAATACATCTAAGAATTTGAATAGATTTACTTACTTGTTGATAATTATCTCGTACGTCAAAAATACAGCAAAGGCTGTAAGATATGGAGGCGTTTCTTTAAAAAAAATTTTTTTTTTATTCAAAATACTTTAGTTCGCTTTGAGTAGACTGTTGGCTGTAAAAAAAAATGTATTTTAATGCAACGGTTAGTTGAATCCTCATCAGTTCTTTGTTAAAATTATAATCTGATAATATGCAAAAATTGTTGTTAAATTGTTTTCTAACAAATATACAAATTTTGTTTTATGAAATTTTTTTTAATAAGAATAAAAATATTTCTATTATATATATATATATATATATATATAAATAAATAAATTTTTTAATAAATATACAAATTTATATTTTTTAAAAAAAATGCACTAAAATACTATTTTTCCCCTCGGGTGGTTTTACTTGAGTCTACTATTAATAATACAGTAAACTACTAAATGTTCATGAATTTGATTTTAGTAGTTTTTGCAATCAATGTTAATATTTGTTTTCTCGAATCTCAATGAAATACTTTAGTTACTATGAAAACTAACATATTTTGAAAAAATGATGAATGTTATTATTTTTCCTACAGAAATTGCATCTACAAAAATAAAATTCGCTAATACCGAAACAACAACATCCATTTTTTTTTTTTTTTTTTTTTTTTTTTTTTGCAGCAGTAGCCAAGTAGACATGGTTGACATTACCGGCTCGGCGTTTTTCGTGAAGTTGTAATTTCGACCCCTGATGCCACTAAAGATTCAACTTCAACGTATAATAGTGTCTGATGCATGATAAATCTGTTGAAGGTCCTTCCACTGGTGTGATGTAGAAGTTTGGAGAAGAAGTTTCCAACTCAAAATAACGAGGTCCTTCACCAAAAGTCTTCGCGTTGCTTCTAGTTCGACGTTTATAAAAAAAAATCGTAATTCGTATTTTTTACTACACTTTTTTCAAACATTACAGTAGCAAAAAATAATGATTAATTCTACTCAATCGCAGTCTGTCAAAGTATTAAACGTTTTTCCTACATTTATGTAATATGAATTATAGTAAATAATGTATTTGTTACCTTTATCTTAGATATCATTATAAAGTACCCCATTTGAAAATATATTTATTTGTAGCTGGAATATCCGTTCTTTGCGTATTAGTTTTTAAAATAAATTCATGATGGATACAATCGAAGAAACGGAGATAGGCTATATGGTCATATTTGTGTCATGTGGAACAGCTATCCATAATGGTAATATCATGGTAATATTCCATAAAGGGGGAGGAAAATTACAAAAAAATTCACACAAGGAATGTGCATTTAAAAATTAATATAAATCCATTTACCGATCCTTTTCCCAATTCATATTTACATCATTAAAACACACCAAACATTATATGCGTATATGAGTGTTTTGATTAAGTGTGTAAATTTCTATATAAAAGCAGCAAACCAACAATTAAACATTAAATTTTACATTAGATTTGACCTGGAACAAATATAAATGAGACTCCGTTATTTTTAAGCCGATTTCAGAATCAATGGATAAAAAAATAATTTAAAATGCAAATCTCTTGAAAAGAAAGACAAGAAAAGAAATGAAGAAGGAATTTATGAGAAAATGGTGAAAAGAAGAGGTAGGATCTCAAAAAACTTCTCCAAAAATAAATTTGGAAGAATATATTTGGGGCTAATGTACTTACAATTACCCCTACATATTTGCAAAATTTGTTAAGCATTTTGATGTGATACGATCATTGCACACCAAATTTTCATTCGTAAAAATACTAGACAAACGAAGAGACAAAATTTCAAATTTTTAAACGAGATAGTTGATTTTTTTTCTTTGCTACACCATGAATAACTAGTTATTATAAGTATAATTACCTAATTTGAAATCAAATTTACAAATTTATTTACACATTTCCCAGAGAATTTCGTAGCATATGAACCAATCAAGGAATAGATTACTCTTACAATATTTATCATTAATATAGTTTTTTAATAATAAAAATTTATAGACACACATTATACATATATATATATATATATATATATATATATATATATATATAAACATTCCAATAATGAAATAATTAAAATTAATAAAATAATAAGTATTGATATAAAATATAAAACATATTTAAAAGTTACAAAAGGAAAATACAATATTTTTTTTTTTTGAAATTAGAAAAAAATTAAAAGTAAAAGGGTAAATTCTAATTTATTTTTTGATGCCTGTTTTCATACTCACAATAGTAAAAAAATTTTAGACCCTATGTAATGATAAGAAATGCAATATATATATATATATGTTCGTGTGTGTAATTTAGACTTAATAGTAGTAAGCCATTTACAAAGAAAGATATAAACTCGAAATCACTATTGAATTTTACACTCCTTCTATATGTGAGAGACTCGTAATATTTATAACTAAATAAAATATAATTATAGTTTTCTAATTTAGTTTCTGTTTTCATTATTATCACTTTTGAGCTAATGTGTACTCATAATTAATGTGAAACCTTAGCATTTTCCCAGTAATTTTGAAAATAACGTACAATAGCAGAAATTTTGACAGCTAAATGTCATAGCTCAAGTGTATTGATTATTTTCAAAGAAATTCTGTTAAATTTTGTAAACTAAAATGTTACTTTCTTAGTTTGTTCATTTCTTAGCTCTTTTATAATGAATATGTAAATTTATGAATTTTATACATTCCTTATTCATTTTAAATGCACCAAGTTTGAGATGTTTTAAAATAATTTAAGAAGACTGTCTATCACATAATGAAATAAGTTTCGCTCCTTTAATTATGAATATTATTAATAACAATTAGAGTAGCATTATTTAATCTTAGATTAACATCATAAAGGATAAGAAATATCACCTTTATATTCGAAATTGTGTTATTAATTATTTAAAAATTGATTATTTCAAAGAGTGGTTGCTTTGGAAATTTGGATCTATCTTGTCAAATAGTAAATGTATAAAAAGGGATTAGAATTAAATATTTTTCACCATGAAAGCTTATGAAACTAAATTGAAAGATAATGCTTCTAATAAGTCAAGATGTTTTCGATCAAAATGTTAATCAGATCGAATAGATAGAAAGTTTAAAAATCGTTTCAGTTATGGATTTTTGAAAAACCAATGTTCAAATAATTAATGAAAAAATAAGGTTAAGAATTTAATCAAAAATATTTCACATGTAAAATACCTTTAAGATATGTTGAGCAGGCAGATAGTCGTCCAAACAGAAAACCATTCGTAAGCACAAAAAACAGAACGGCTAAAATCGAGTTAGTTAAAATTCATTTCCAATGGATAAAAGGAGATTAGAATGAAATACTTTTCGATGATGAAAGTCCATAAAACTTACGTTCAACAAATGGCGTTAGGTATATATGAGAACAGAACAACGTTAGGAAACCGAAAAGGGGGAAAATCCCATGATATTTAGCTCCAAGCATAAACTGAGGTTTGGGAAATGTTATGATAAGAGCGTATTTTCTATAAAGTATTAAAGATTATTTAAAATAAATGACACAATGTGTAGATTTTTTCTGCAAAGATATGTACTACAAGGCTACACAGTGCCGTATGCAGCAAAGAATATGCCGAAACACCGTGTTTCCAGCATAACTGAAGAAAATACCCTTCAAGTACTGTTAAATAATTTTTACGAAAAAGAAAAATATTAAAAGTTCTAAAATGACAAGTATTGTTCAACAATTCTTTCGTAGCAAAAACGTTGAAATTTTGAAATGTCCGAGTTGATTTTTCCTATTTAAATTCAATACAACATTTCAGGAAGAATCAGATAAAGTCATAAAGTATTTCAATCACAAAAATTCTCAATCATTTGTGTTACCCAGCAAACCCTGAATGGAATGCTATACCTACAAATAAAGATGAACAAAATAATGGATCAATGTTCAATATATGAGATGTAGTTTTGAAAATAAAAAAAGTATTTAAGAAATATTAGTAGTAATTGAGTCAAAGAAAATATTTCGTTGTGTAAGCGATTACATTGATATGTAACATAAATTTCTTAATCAACTTTAAATTATTTGGTATTTACATTTTATTCTTTAATTACTAATAAAAAAACAAAAATGTTGCTTCTATTAAATTATTTAACAGTTGTTATGGAATTAATTATATCATAAGCAAAATGTTAACTTGTCGGTTTGTAATAAAATTAGCTTTTCCTTAAATACTGATAAAAGAATTCTGAGCACCCTCGTACGTTAATTTATTTTTGTGAAATATCTTATGCAAAATTAGGACATAAAACAACAGTAATTCTATTTTAAATAACAGTCTTAGCATCATTCTTTCAACGAAAAAAAAAGTGTTATAAATAATCATTTTTATTTTCTGAGTGGCAATAGCCGAATATTTTTATTTCGCGGCCGGCGTTATTTTAGGTGAGTCCGTATGTCAGCTATGATCTACCATGTAACGGGGTTGATGCATATTAAATATTTTAGATTCATTAACCAATAGTTGAGGTGGTGTGGAAAATTGTAGAAGAAGAGGCTAACTTATAGAGAACTAGTCCTCGACAATTGAATAAAGCTCAATATCATGAAATTCGTCGCCAATAATCCTTTTGTTACTGTAATATTAAAAAGCAATAAGTTTTCAAATTTTCTTACAAATCATGTTATATGATTATATATGATTTGAGAGTAAACTATACGCGAATTGTATAAAACCATGAAGCAAAAAAAAATATTTTTTTTATTTATTTTTTAAATAAATCATCTGAATTCCAAACTTTCTTGACATTTTTTTCACGATATTTTATATTTTAAACGCTTACTAATAATTAATGTAAATAATATAAATAATTTTATATACGTACTTCGATCCATTAGTTTTTATTTCAATATATAATGTACCATTCCACACAAGCCCACAAAAAAAGTAAGATAATAGGATTTTTGCTAAAACAAATTATGATAGGTATTAGTTAGTATTACTGGCAATTATTCACAATAAAGGTATATTTTTTCTATAAAAAAGCTCTAATATATATGCAAATAATCTTATCAAGATAATTGAACTTTCTTGTGTAAATTGTCATACAAATGAAATACTCGTATCGTAATATATATGAGATAAATAAAAAAAAATGTCACATTTCTCGAATAATAGCAAAAATAGTTATTCGTTTTACTAAAACTTTTTTATATTATAATACTGCACCTTTGTTGCAAGAACCTCCTTCCACAGAGACATATATTGTCAAAAGTATTGAATTTATATGCAAATTAGCTCAGCAGGATTATAAAATATATATTCTAAAATATTATAAGGTGAAATAAATGTCTTCTAATGTAAGAAATATATTCAAAACAAATTTTTTTTTATTAAGTATCATTAACCATTTTTATTTGAATATTTTTTCCACTATAATAATAACTAAGATTTTTAAATTTAACTGACTATTTTGAAATAGGAATGACATTTGGAGTAATCTTTTAAGCTTAAACTTTTTTCTTCTTATTTTTCAGTAGTTTTGTTGGGTAAATCAATAATGCATTTGTTTACATGTATCTTAGGCTTTAAAACAACAATTTTTTTTCAGTTTGGTTTCTCTGCAAATCTCATCGTTGGTTCTTTGTACTTTTTTAGTGGATTATTGCGTAGAAAGGGAACAAATATGTGTTTAATTTTGGTAGATAACTTTTGTTTTTTAAAAATATTTGGATTAAAGAAAGTCTTTCTTTTTGAATCATGTAATTATTAAAATTGCTAGTAAAATACTTTATATTAACAATTATCATGAAGAGTAATATCTGCTAATCATTTTAATTTGGAACTAGAATATTTTAAGCAAATTTGTAATAATTAATTTTTTGGATGATTTTCAAAATATTTTTCTTAAAAAATTTGTAAATTTTCAGAATACTTTTTTGACATTTTCTGTTTTAAAAAAAGTAAACAATAGATAATTTCAAATGAAGCAACATACATAGCACCATATTCAAATTTCTCTTCGAAATAAAATCATTATTTTTATGAAATTTGAATTATGGAAGTATATTGTACGAAATTTTAAAAATATATTTTGTGACAAAAAATTTGATTTTCTACCTTACAAATTCCATTCATACACACATACATGCACATTCCGTTGTTTCGATTAATCACAAATAATGAAAAACATTATTTATATGTTCTTGTAATTTCAATGTAGGTTCACATATAAGTTCTTACTGTTTATTTTAAATATAATACAGTTATTAAGTTCTAATGTCACTTGTTGATACAAAGCTTGATTGTCGATTTTTGACTCAAGGGGTTTATGTCTATCAAACGCGTCAATTTCAAATTACAGGTAAATTATATGTGTGTTTATTAATTTCATTATTGAATCAAGTATGTATCATATTTATAAGAGAGGTACAACTCATTAATTATTAAATGAATGCTTTATTTGTCTGTGAAATCAAGCTTGAGAATCTGAATTAATTCTTAACTTGTTTATAAGCATAATGCTTACACAGCAAATTTATTAACCCTCCCCTCCCCCTTTTGAATTATCAGGGGATGATAATATCAAAAAAGAGGGTTGAACAGGGATTATTCTATTGAATAGAGAACTCATCAAACTTTATGAATACTTTTAATACATTGTAATTTTTCATATTGAAACAATTTTCATTTACTGAAATGAATATTGGATAGAAGCTTTAATTTTAAAATAGATTTCAAAAATAGAAAAACGAAGTTAATTAAAAGGAATCATGCAGTTTCAAAATGCTATAATTTCATAAATTGATCGTCACAGCATGATAAGTAATACATGCACGGAAATGGAGAAATATGGAGACTTCTTTTTACAAGTATTCGATATAGATTCCTGTAATTACACATGTGATGTCAATTCTATATGTTAATTCCTGCCAAATATGTTACAAAGCATCAGTGGTAATTGATTGTACAGCAGCAGAAATTATTTGTTTATGTTCAAATAATTTGTGGGGAATGGAGGTGAAAACTCTTTGTGTTTTACAAACTCACCAAAAGAAGAAATCGCATCGGGCCGTATGGTGATTTAGGTGACCATCTGTGTAACATCTGATCCACCATGACCGATCTAACTATGAGGTAGTTCCGTGAAAGTTTCAATAACAGCTTTCGGTAAATAGTTTCACGACGGACACATGGAAATCATCCATTTTTTTTACTATATAAAACAAACAATGTTTTCCTTTGTACTCAAATATTACTTATCCTTATGTGTTGTTTAATTATAAAAATGGGGAATTATGGTATCAAATGATTCATTTTAAATAACCCTGTACTTTGCCAATAGAATTACATCTGATATATTGATAGACTTTACAGTATGCTCAAAAACCTCAAATCGACTAAATTATTAAATTTGTGTGTTTTCGTATTTTCTTCATCAAAAAAAAAGAACTCTAAATTATAAGAAAGTATTTTTGAAAAAAAATGCGTGTTTAAATATTTGCTTACTTTTACTTTTTTTTTTTAAATAAGAATAAACCTCTATGATTGAAGTACAAACAGTTATACATCAGAATGAAGATTTTCATTGAATGTTTTTAAAATTATTTTTTACATTTGCAAGATGACTATATAATTGATATAATTTTTAGTTTTAAAACTTTTAGGAACGATTTTAAGCGTCCTCCTTTAAACAATTCTAATAATAGTGTAATACTATATTGCATACGAAAGTTTAAATATTTTCTATTTTTTTTTAGTAACATAATTTGATTTGTTGATGTTTCATACATTGATCAATTGATTTATGAGAGATATGGATCAGTAAAGAATTTTATCATTTAATTTGTTCCAAACCCATCAACTGCGAAAATAAAGGAAATTGGACAATACTAACTTAATTTATACGAGACAGGCGTTATTTTTCCAATTTGAATTACTCTGCTGTCTTTTCTATTTATAAATAATTTAATTACTAATATAGGGATTGTAACTATTGCAGTATCAACTTGAATAACACTGCTTCAACTTCCCCTGAAGACTCTAATATTAGATGGCTGGAGAGCATCAGTTAATTGGGTATTTATCTCAAATACGAAACAAAACTAATTTCATTTTTCTCCCCAAAGATTGTAATGAAAACGCGGTTTTTAAATAGTTGTTACATTAATCCAATTGGAGATCGTACATTCATGCAAATAAATATCTGGACAAGATTCATTATGAATTTATATGACGTAGATAGAATAAAATGTAAGAAATTTTCAAATAGCTTTGGCATTTCCAAATGTTCTTATGAGAGTAATTACATAATCAATTAAAATCTTTTATTCATAGATATGTGAAGAAAGATATAAATTAATGTGTAATTTTCTGCTTGTATGGGCAAATAATTAAAGGGGCATATGCCCTCAAAATGTTCAGTTCACAAAAAATAGATCTTTCATTATTATACAATATAAATAATAAAATTGAAAAAAAAAATCTTTGTTTTCTTAAGAGAGAGATATCGAAATAAGAGATTGAAAAACGTTAGAATCCGAAAGAGTACATGAATTGATACAATTTACTCTATTTATATTTTCTTCAAACATAAAATTATATTTTAAAGTTTTTAGTGGATTAAGACATTCTATATTTTAGGATAAATTCTTTAAAAGTAGTTTCACCATCTGGATCAGAAACAATTATTTACATACGGATGAAGTCCAGAAACAAGAAGAGCATTAATAATACTCTACAAAAAAATATTTTTTTAAATATTGTAGAATTCCAATAATTTTAGAACGATAATTTAGTTATATTCTGTTATTTTCAAATGAAAAGACGCCTTCTTGTGGGGTAGAGAGTAAGTATGCTCTTAAATGGAATAATTCTAATTGTATCACATTTGTATTGATTTATTCAGAAATTCAAGATTAAATTACTTATATACGTGAACAAACAATGTAACTTTTTACAATCACTAGATAAAAAGGAAATGCACAATAACTGCATATAAAATTCCGCTCATTTGTTTGAATTTACATCAATATCACGAAAGTTACAAGTAATTTTTTACATACATTCATTAGTTTTTAAGAGTTTAAAAAAATTACCTTACTACGTGATTGAAATTAATGTATGTTTTATAGTATTCTGTTAATTCCTCTTATATATGTTTGTATTTATTGTAATTGTTAGA
>BMAW01083343.1:365194-378221 GCA_019974015.1 Nephila pilipes | reverse complement strand
AATAATACTGCTAACTCGTACATACCGTTTCATGTACAGATAATTTAATTAACATTTAATTATTTAATAATAAAGTTAATAATTATTTCACGAAGTTATGTAAAACGATTTTTAACTATTTAAATAATTTTTTAAAAAAGAATTAAAATGAAAACTTGTATAAATGGTGGCTCTCAAACGTTTTCAACTCATGACATTCTTTTAAAACTAAGGTCTAATCTTTAATAAGTGTCTTATCTTTAGGAAAAGCGCGACTAATTATAAGTAATCATAAATAATCATTCTGCGTTACTCCTATCAAGACGTCTTGGTACCCCATGGTATTTATTCCAGGGTACTTCACTGAAATTCCTACCATATTATTAAAGTATTCTACACAGCGGCCTTATGAATATTTCATTTTAATGCTGTATTCAATTTTCCTCCAAATTCTGATATCATTAAAATCAATTAAATATTTCATGATCAACAGTAAAAAATCTTTCGTTGATCAATATAAATAGTTAAAATCGCGTTTTTGATCAAATAATGGATTTTAATGTATTTAAAAATATATATATACAACATTAAAAATGTTTATGACCAATAACAAGGATTTTTTTACAACGCCGGTTACGATAATTTAATGAAACTAAGTAAAAATAATAACAGTAATGATTTGAATGTGAAACTGTTTTAGTCCACATTATGAACAAACCCAAATTAGTTGAATATATATTTTCTCCATTTGTTCCCCCTGAAACTAAACAAAGTGAAACAATATAGCGTAAAAATTTAATTAAAATATTCTATTCTTTTTTACAGCAATCTTGATATTTTTATGGAGCAAAAGATAAGAGAGTCTTATCAATACCGAGACATCCGCTATAATTTCATAGTCGTTCGTGTTTTTCTTAAAAGAAAATGTATTCAAAACTTTACGATAACACACTTCCGTTCTTAAAACTTAATTAAAACTCGTACATCTTTTGTAAATAGCTTATCTAACACCAGAAGAAGATAACAAACAACGAAGAAACTTCGTTTTTGGAGGCGTCCACTTTACTCAGAAATCTCTTTAGTGTGTTTTTAAAAGGCTACGCTCTTAAGAATTTTTTATCTCTCGCTTCATAAACAAAATCCAATTAAAAATAAGTTTTGTCTTGATATTTACGTGTTTGTTTGGGTATAAACAAGTTCTTGAATAAAGTTATTTCAAAGAACTGAGAAACTAAGTTTATAATAAGAAGAAATTTTGTATATATATGTGTGAGTGTACACACACATATATATATATATGTGTGTGTGTGTGTGTATGTGTAGAATCCTAACTACAGAAATGAGGTACATGGCTCATTTTAAAGATGTCTAGGGGTTTTCTGGATTCAATAACAAAGCGGATTTTTAGATGACATTTAATTAAACCATATATTAGTGTACAATATTTACTAAGTTAAAATAGAACTATAGATTATACATATTAAAGAGCTGTCAGATCGCACGTCTTTCTCTGTTGGTCACACTCTTCCATCTCGCTTGCCGTGCTTGCGCTTTTTACCAAATGAACAAGTGGCGCCATCTAGTGTTGGAAGGCGTCTCAAAATGTAAAAATACTATATATATATATATATATATATATATATATATATATATATATATATATTAAAGCTAATAATATATAAAGAGCAGCACATCATTGAAATTGTAAAATGTTAAGTGATACATTTAATGCAAATTAGTTACAAAACAAAAATAATTTGCATTATGTGAAAACAGATATAATCATTTACATATTTCTAGTTAACTTATTTTTAAGACCCATTTGATGTGAGTAATATAATGAAGCGATTACAAATTTACTTAATTTTTTTATTACCAGTAATTGGTAAGTGTTCCCCAAATAAAATGGTTTGACAGGTTGGTTATCGGCAAGGCTATAAATTATGAATATAAAATAAGAACTCACAACAATAAGACATCTTATTTTATTCTTGTATTCTGGAAAAACTGTATTAAAAAATATATTGTGCTATAAACGTATATAAAATGTTAATGAGATTCATAAAATATGTAACAAATCATTAATAATACTTGTGTATGAAATTTTTTTTTCAATGAACCAATTGATAAATGTATAATTAAATACATGATCTACTTATCAACATGTTCAACATCATTGATCAACACTTTGGTCTTCTAATCGTGATCTAATCTTTGAACCAATTAATCGCGCAGTAGAAAAATCTTTCGGTTTAGATCCCACATTTGTAGATTTAATAATAACTAAAACTTCTGCAACATTTGATTTTCATATTTTCCTTTTGAAAATCCACTCAGGAACCTACCTTCTTTGAGAAAGTACGGAGTTCATGACCTTGAGGTACACTATAGATCTTTTTCTTTCCTATGAGGTTTATTGCTTTGGTAAACACTGGTGATGTGTCCCGGGAATTCCCAGAGATCCGTCTCTATTTTCGACCCTCCTTCTTTGTAAACTAGTCTTTTCTTCTATCTTTCTTACGTCCAGATCACATTCTCGCATAGTTTGGCGTAGCATTGTCAGATTGGGTTCTTGAGCCATAAAGCTCAACTATCACCCACATTCCTTTTAAAATTACCACATATTTGCTTTTAGCAATCAGTTTAATACTTAATTTTTTTTTTTACTCATAGGTGGATTATCGTGTTTAGTTCTGCCACTGAAACGACCGAGGACCAGAAAAATAAGTACAAAAATCCACATTATAGTAAAATGCACCGAAACAATGTAAAAATACTGGTTTACCGTCTTTGTTTAATACACGTGACGTTCCTCCGGGATACCCTAGTGATCCTGAAACTTAAATTCGCAATTTACCCGTATTATTATCCCTAATTCCTGTCCAATAATTTCAATACCGTTATATTTCCTGTGAATAATGATTACAGTATTGATATTTGAATAATTATTTTGAATTATATATGATAGAAGTTTTTAAACATATTGAAAATAAACGGTAAAATAATTTTAGCAGTTTTATCGATTTCAGCTATTTTTTTTTAAAGAAAAAACATCAAAATATACAACTTAAGTATGACCATCTTAGTTTGAATAGGTACCTCGAAAATGATTAGTTGGATTTTATTATGTAATGATTTTGTAAATTGCTTAGAGTTAACATCAAAGAAGAAATAATGCATCAATTTTACACTTATTATATATATATATATATATAAATATAATTAACTTTACTTTATACATCGTTTTCATTTTATTTCCTTATCAATGAAACAGTTCCAATAATACACAAACATGTTAAGTTGCATTTCATCTTTTGAATAAACTTAAAAGTTTTTAAATAAATGCTTCCAATATACTGTACAGTGCCGAAAGGATTAAATGCCCTAATATACAGCTAATAAATTATAACTTACACTAATTGAATTCGATTATGGCTAAGAAATTGTTCAATGAATTGCTTCGGGTGTGAAAGCTGAATTAATGTGGTCGTCTTACATTTTAACATTTCCTTACAATACGAATATATAATCTCAATAATTAATCATTCATTGCTAAAAACTTTTTTTTCCTTATTTGGAGATATTTAAAATAAACTTTGATGTATCAATGAATATTAGAATCTAATAATATTCGAAGACTCTTAAATAAATGTTGTAAATGAAGGCAAGAATGTTTAGAATCGGAATATCCAATTAATTATCGTCATATTTGGAACGAATTATAGAGACTTTACTATTCTAACTATTTATTTTTTCATACATCATTCTCATATTGGAAGCTTTAATAGTTAGCGTCAAGTAATATGCAAACATAAGCCATCTCAAAAACATTAGGGTCATTAAAATAAATAATCTATTCATTTTAACAATTTTATTCGAAGGTTATTTGAGAGTTCAAAGAATAAAGTATACTCTAATCACACATTTTATAAATCGCGGAACAAATTTAATCATTTTTGTTTCACAAATTACAGAATCAAATGAATTTATTTGAGCTGTTTTCGTTTATTTTATAGCCCCACATAAATTCATCCTTAATAATACATCACAAAGCATACGGTATAACAACATTTTAAAAAGCAGTTTTAAAGCATCAATTTGGCATCAATACCTTCGTTATTTATGTTACAATCCCAATTTACAGTTTATGAAACTGCCTTCGTTCAAATAATGACACATTCACAAAATTTCTGAAGGATTTTTAATATTAAGAAAATGGAAAAGTTCCATCTTGAAACATTTTGTCACATTCTTCGCTCAACAACATCATTTTGTGAAATATAATGTCATTACGTCATGTCATTTTTATACCTTTAACGATCGAATTGTTAGCAAAATTGCACGGGAAGCAGTAATTTGCAATATCTAATGGTTCTTTGTCTCTTCGGACCTTTAAGTAAGTACTATCATTGGGGAAGATTCCCTCATAACACAATAAGGTTTTACCACTTAATTGTCAAAGCAATTTGAAGCCATTTTCTCATTTAACTAATGTTGAACAGGTCTTTATGTTTCGTCTTTTCAGCTTTGAGTTTGAATGGATTATTTCAAAAACTATTACTTTGTCTTTAATTTTGAAGCTTTTGAAATAGTTGAATTTTTAATTTCAATCGTTGTGAAAGTATAAAAGGTTTCAGATATATTTGGGTCATAGTACTGTGCTTGATTTCAAGTTTTATCGTACATTCTTAGAATATTTATAAATGAACCTATGTGGGAACCTATGAGTCGCAAAAAGAACCCGTGTTAGAAATGGGATCGGATTACCTCACTCCATATTATCCAATGAACGGTTTTCTTTTTTCTAGGAAGTTAACGAGAATGAGGCCCTTAGCTTTCCAAAAATCATCGCCATAACTTATGTCGATCCTATTAAACCATTTGCGTCTTCTTCAGAGTAGATTCACAGAAAAAAAAACCCCGTTACTTTTATTATTGCTTGGTTTCAAGCATATAATGATAAATCCAGGGCTCATAGAAAGGAAAACTCGACGCGGAAATTAAGAATGACATACGAATCAACGTAAATTTTGCTGTGGCACCATTTAACTGACGGCAGAGCACAATTGTAACACCAACATGACTTAGCAACGCCCTCTGACAACAAAAAAATATACTTTTTGAGCCATCTTGGTTCGACATTTACATTCTTACTCTCTATGTCTCTCAAATTTTTGTGATAAATTATTGGCAACGGATCTTGAAGGTTAAAAATGGATCAATTTTTTGCGTATAATGTAAAGAAGTAAAAAAGTTTCTATTAAAAGACTCATATGCCTTTTAGGGTATTTACCACCTAACTTGAACTATTAACTCTATATATTACTTAATAACATTAATGTTACTCAAGAGAAAATTGAGGTTTAAAAAGGAAAAAATTACATTTTCTAATATTAAGCAAAATAAAACAGTTTCTGTAGAAGTTTAAATCTAATGTGAGGAAAGAATTGAGGGATTTCTAGGAGAATAAACCCGAGGAATAAGAGAGAGAAATGAGTATTAGTTGTTACTTCTATTTGTGAAAAGGTTTAAAATGATTAATTTTATTTGGTTCTTTGGGTTAGTGTCAAATATTATTCCAAAGATTGATCTGAATATAACTATGAAAGATTCATCGACTACCACAAGAAATGCCAATGTCACATGGCATACTACTTTCCTACTATCCGTTTTCGGGAAGTATTCAATACTGTATTAAATAAGTAGGTTTCCGCATTGTATTGTTCAGTGCACTTTTTTGACGTTATGAGAATAAAACCTATCCCTCCTGTCTACAAACCTTAGAGTAAAACGCCAAATGACACAATTACAAATATTACACTTTGAAAACTGAATAGTTTTTCTCTATGTGTAGGTAAATAAATAGTTTTCTCTATGTGTAAAGCATTAATAGAGAAGGTGGAGCTGTGGAATAAACAAAAATATTGAAGCATCATTTTAGAAATGAAGTAATATTAATACAATATTGCCATGCAAAGCAAGAAAGCCAGCGATTTCCATGGCTCAGTTGGCAGAGCTTTGATCTGCAGTTCCATCCGACCGGGGTTCGAATATCCGCCACGGAATTTTCATCCAAAAACTGAATTTTTAATTTAAAATATTGTTTGTCTAATGTCTGAATGATTCTAGATCTTTCTTCAAAAGTTGAATGTTTCTGGAATATTCTGTAGACTGAATCCAATTAACACATCGATCAATAACTCCCGAGACTAACCCAGAGATGGCTCTCGTAGTAAACCAGTAACCAGGTCTTTCTAGAGTACTAACCTTTGCTTGAAACGTGTCAAAATTTTAAGTCGATCGGACCAGGAAAAAGGTTTTTTGAAGTGAAGTGAAAAAGGTTTTTTCCAAGTGGGTGCCGCGATTGCTTTCGATGGAACAAAAACAGCAACGAGTCGAAAAAAAAAGATTTGGAAAAGCGTTGGAACGATTGTATCACCCTAAAAGGTGATTAACAAAAGGTGTTATGTTGATGAATAAAAAAAAAATTTGCAAGAAAAATGTTGTTTTCAATGTTAGACTCGGGAGTTATTGATCGATGTGTTAGTTGTGGACAAGTTTTCAGTCCTGTGATGTTTCTCAGTTCTAGTAATAAATCTAATTGTTTACAATAATGGTGTAACTCTTTTCATCTCTGTGACAATAATTATAGAAATAGTTTCAATTTTCATATTGAAGCATTTGATTCTTATAATTTTATTTCCTAAATAGAAACATCATTTTATCATCAGATACTAACACCTTCAAAAAACTATAATGATAATTTTAGATAAAATAGAAATGCTATAAATTTCTAATAATGTAAAAACACATTAGAGCACAAATTAAAAAAACTACAACTTATAACTTATGAACGTAATATTGTTTCTATGAAATGATGGTACTTGAAAGCTAACTTAGAAAGAAGCGGAATGAAATATTATTTTATAATGCCTCAAAATCGATGGAAAATGTCGCTAGGAAACCTTAAATACGTGTTTTTATCGATTTCAAATATCACCTGAAAGAAGAAAAAAAAAAAAAGATGCAAGCCTTTCAAAACTGTACTTTACACGTAGAAAAATAAAAACAGATAAACGATAACAAATATCTGTTGAGAATTGAAGAAATCTTTGAAGAAGGATACAAATGTCATTAAGAACATATTTATACCATACAACCCAGACGTTTTATTACAAGATACTTTTCGGATAAACTTCTTTATTTCAAAGTACGCCCATTCCTTTATATTAATTTATTATTTCTCTTAAAAGCACTACTCGTGTTAAATATCAGAATGTTTTTTGATTCAGGAATTCTAATCACATTCACACCTCCCCACCACGCGTCTCAAAATTTTATAATTTAGAACGTTCCCTACATCCCTCTCCTTTTTTTTCCTTCAAAATATCGTTTGGAGATAAGATATTTTGAGAATCGTCCAGGACTGAAAATTTCCCATCTATGTAGATATTACGCTTTCTTCGCTCTCAAAATAAAAATATGGAACAAATCAAAAGTATGCGTGGTTATTTAGACGCGCTTCCAAATGAAGAAATAAATCAAATGAGGATGATATCGAACACTTTATCGACAATTTGAAATTGGAGGAAAAACATTGCAAAAAAACCCAGGTGTTTCCCACGAGGAAGAAAAAACAGTAATTTTTTACGTGTTTTGTATTAAAAAACGTGTAATTATCTTTACACACACATACATATAGATATATAATTTTGGTTTCTTATTTTGCAACATTTAACTCAAAAAATATGTCGGTTCCCTTGATTTAATGTTAAATGTATTCTATTATAGTTGGTAATGTTCTTACAAGGAAAATATACTTTATAAAAATATATAACACGAGTAAGATTTCGCTTTCAATTATTATATAATAACATTTCCATTCGATTTATTTCCAATCAATTATTATAATCACAATATTTCAAAATCTTAAAATTAGTTCTACTTTAAAATATTGATACACTTATTACAAGTGTTTTATTATTTTATTTCGTTATACCATGTTTCTTGACTTACCGACCGAATTCCATTTCGACTAACATGTCGTAAGTCAGATTTCTGTTTTTCAATACTATATCCATTAAAAAAGTTTATAAATGTGTACATAAAATACAAAAAATACAATTTATGCATGTATTATTGTACACAATGAGAAAATACCCAATACGAGTATATACTTTATTGAATGTACTTTAAGGGGGAAAAATACAACCTGAATTTAGGTAATGCAAAAATAATAAATAAACTTCGTATACATTCATACATAAATGTGTAGGAAACTGCTTTTCTTGTGACATGCGCACACAATACAAATTACACTTAAAATACATAAATCACCCATTATCCGACTCATTTTTGCAGTTATGCATTAGATGGTTATAAGAGGAGGAAAAGGGGTACGAAATTTTCGTTAAATGCAACTTCCATATCACACTTCTAACTCATAAATAAACTTAAAGTATTACATTAAACCTCATATAGTTTAGATAATGGCTCAAGTGCAGTTTTAACTAGAATTATTTTTAAAGAAACAGGAAACAACGATATTTGGTAAAGTCTTAGGCTCACAACTAATGGATCAAACTTACTGTGCAACAGACAGTATCGGTTGTGTAAAAGAATATAAAACAGTACCACAGACAAATTAGTAGAAAATAACAACCTCTTCGTGTAATTGTGAGCACCCGACTCCACACGATGAGAGGAAGTTAGATGACTTAAATTACAATTCCGGTCTGGTTCCTGAAACGTTTGTGTCTGGAAGTTATCTCAACTTACTCTGGTTCCTATTAAGCTGAAATCTGGATAATGAAGAACATTATTTCATACCGCATTTGGAAAAATGAAAGTGATATGTCATCATTACACAGCGTAAAATATGAGAACGTAAATGCTTTCGTCTTGCCGTATGTTAAATGAAATGAGCTTCGTTTTAAACGGGAATATAAGCATGGTTGGTAATGTAAATGTAAAACAATCCCTGTGTAACTCAATTAAAAAGAATGTGAAGGAACAGAGCTCGAAAGAGTATGCGAATCGAAATATTAAAGGGATATGGTACCTTGTGAGAAAAGGTTTTATTAGATTTTTTTTTAAAAAGTTTATATTCATCTCATCTGAACACGCATAAAATACACATATCTGAAAGAACCCTTATTTTTAAACAAAAAATTATTAATTTTTTTTCTCTAGAATACATATTTGAAAATTCCTAATTCCATATATTTAAAAATTTTCAGCAATTTTTTTCCTGGTTTTTCAATTCCAATGTTTATCACAATTCTAAGCAGATATTTAATTGTACTAGTGTTATGTGTAGTTTTATAATTTTTTTTATTACACGTTACGAGAAACAGTAAAAAAATTATATCTAATTTTGTGAATTTAAAAAGTACTATTTATCTAAGTAATTATTCCACGCATAGAATTATCAAACAATTTTATGTAAAACAACCAAATAAAACTTAAGAATTTTATGTTAGATTTTGTATTTTAAATACACGACAGCCAAGAAAAATAATAAAACTAAAAAAAAAAAAAAACAGCTTAAAGTTTTGTAAGTCAATGAAATTATTTGGCCCACTGTTAACCCTTTCGCGATGGGTGTGTTATACATGCATCAGCGGCAAATACTACTCACAGTCGGATGTTGTCATATGTGAATCACCATTTAAATTAATTCTGTGGACAAGTAAATTTAAATGGTGCATTATCTATTTAAATAAAATCAATTTATGATCATTAAAAATTTTATTTATTCAATTCAATCATTATTAATTAATTCAGTTTGTTGTTAATTAAGTAATTCAATATGTTGTTGATTACTAATTCCAATTTATACAATATTAGTTAATTCAATTTATTTATTATTAATTTATTCGAATCATTATCAGTCAATCAATCTATCAATTAATTATCAATTTATTCATTTCCTTAATAATTTATTTTTTAGTTAATATCGGATACATTAAATATAGCAACTCTATAAACGGAAATAATTTTTTAATAGTCTGGTAGCACATTTTCCACGCATTTCCTTTTAACTAGCCTGTGAAACTACTTTACAATGTTGTTTGCTATGAGTACCTCGCCTAGTGAAAGAATCGTGATGTTATTAATGAGTTTTACCATATTATAAGAAGTGTAGAAAGTAGGAAGATAAGGAGATAGAGGAATTAGAATGATTTGTAGAAACACTATATTGGTTTGAGCAACTAGTGAGGAGATATACTAAGCTTTTATACCTGACTCAGATTCCATCACTCGAAGACTACTTCAATGGGATCCAGTGATATAGTATCTTCTATTTAGAGTCATTATAATATTTGGTTAGGGACATAATTAATTAACTACTCCACATTATTAATTTATTTTGATTTTCCTTATTAAAAGTCGGAATAAACAGGTTACAAATTTCTTATTGATTATTATTGTGTCATTATGTCACTTAAATACAACAAAGACAATTTGTTACAGTATAAGCACCCTCAATATTATTGGGTTATACATTGAATACCTATTCACTTCATTTTATATTGAAAATATAATAAAGTATTTGGAATAAAGGTGAAAACGCATTTTACAAATTGATTCAGTATGTGTAATATTATATTAGAAGGTAGGGAGCAAGAAGATTAAAAACAAGTATGTCATGGACTTTTTAAATCCTTCAAAGAATTAAGGATTAAGAATTGTGTAGAAAATCACACTTTTTGATAATAAAAAACAACAACATAATAATTAACAATTATATATTTATTAAACACTTTTCTTGTGTTTTTTCTTCAGTTTTTGAAACGTTTTGAGTTACTGAGAATAATAATAATGAAGTGGATTATCAAAAATATTTAAAATATTTCTTGTCAAAATAAGAAAGGCTAAAATTTATTGCTACCAGAAGTTTAATTTTTTGTTTCGATTTAGAAATCTATTCAGTAATTAATAATAGTTATGGTATGAAAAAAAGTATTGCAAATGAAAGAAATAAAGATTTATATTAAGAAAAATTACAAAATGTTTATTTTTATGTTACAGATCCATCATTTAATATCAACAAACATATTAATCAACAATACAGCAAAATATGCCATTTTTTCCAGATCAATCTTAATTTTCCGGGATAAAAGAAGGGATAGCACACCTACAGAAAAACTACTTCAACAAGAAATGCAACATAACAAAATAACCAAAACTACATTTTTTGAGCAATTTGATCGAAGGCCACTATCTATAAATTATTCCGCCTTTCCTTTTCTTTTATGTAACAGAAACAAAGTTTCTGACTTTTTTTCCATTCTAAACGTCCAGAGTATGGACCGTAAACAAAGAACAGTAACAAAAAAAAAAAAAAAAAAAAAAACTCCATTGCCGAAGAAAATGACACAAGAAACGAAAAAGAAAAGTACTGTGATGCCGACAGAGTTCTGTCGCGAAGAAAATGGGATATTCTGTGAGGTCCATTAATTTACCATTTCTGGAACAACAGACTGTAAACAGCCTCCAGGGCGATATATATCCATTGTTAAGGAAGAAGGGAATTGGTCAGCGACTTGACCAAGAGGTCCAGAAACCAAAAGTTTCCACTATGCGATTTCGAAAGAAAGTAAGTTAGAGTTAGGTACAGTGTTGTTAGTGCTTGGACATTGCTATTCGTTTCCAAGACTTTGATCTGTGCTTGGGGGATTGAAATGGGTAGCGGAAAAGCTCATTTTCAGATTTTATGGAAAGCCTAAGATTTAACGGTTTAAATTTACCATTTGAATACCTAAATAAATTATCAATATAGCCTAAAGAAATTCAACTAAGAAACATAATTAGAATTTAAGCATATAACATTTTACATTAATCCCAATCTAGGGCTTAGAGATCAGTATACAACTATCTTTAAGGAGTTCTAACACCTCCCCCGTAAGGATTGCTGCATACAGAAATTTAAAATTGAAACTTTTGAATTTTTTTCAGAACAAATTAATACTAAAAATACCCAACTCGACATAAACATTCTTTTTTCCTTGGAAATAAATGGCGGAACTTGATATTTACTTTCAAATATGAGTTGAAGTGGGAGACTCCTCCCCTTCCCATGAAAACTTTCTACATACACTCCTTACCCTCATACAAGTTACTTATAGAATGGGCTTATTTTACATTTAGGTTTTGTACTGCTTTAGTGCGTCATTAATGTATTGTATTCGGCTTGATCGATATCCATTTTACTACACTCAGAAAGCCCTCAATTTTTTCACTCACTCGCTCCCAATCAGACACTCTAGATTTGATTGAATTGTAATGCCCCCTTCCCCAAAACATTTTAATCGATTTTGAAATTTTTGTACATGAAAGCTACATGAATTTTCTATAAAATATTTTTCTCCCCCCCCCCGAGTATCTTTGGTGTGATGAAGCCGAAGATGACGATCTGCATGGAGGTGAGAATGAAGCAACGAGGATTTTGCACCTAGACACTTTCATCTCTTCCCAAAGATGACATAGAACCTTATATATATATATATTACTTTTAGAACAACTTCTGTTCTGGAGGCGAAAGGAAAGCTGCTATTATCACCCGTTTGTCGACAACAACCACTAGAATCCTTCTCAAGCAGACTCTTACCGACTAAACACAAAATAGCTCAAGCACTTTGAAAAGGATAGGGACTGGGTTCAAAAGGGGTTCATGAGTTACATAGAACACACACATAGTGTTCAGATAGAACAAGAATTATGAAATTCGGATTACAAGTTATAGTTATGGAGATATTACTTATAACCACATGAATGTGTGAGTGTAAGAATTGCATCTTTTACAAAATACACTTCTCAGAAGAATTCAAGAGGAGAAACTGATGAAGAGACGTGATAAGTTTTTGCAATGCCTAGGAGATACAGCTTAGTCAGAATTAAATTGGAACACTTAGAATAAACATTTGGATTTAGTCAGCAATTCCAATTTGTATTTATTTCTCCTCTTTTGCTTAGTTGAATTACTGCAACCTCTAGAAAATGCTTACTTTTTTGCATATTTTAAGCCGAGAGTTTGTAAAATTGC